>VZTL01018250.1:10035-21003 GCA_013400535.1 Scopus umbretta
AGCCCAATCGAGCTTCATGTTAGTGTCGCTGACCAAACCCAAATCACAATTTTAATTAACAAATGCAGATGCAGTATCCTTCATGCTAGCACTACATCAGCTCTCCTCTCCGTCACTACCAGCTTTAATATGTGTTCTTATAAGCCTCTAGGGCATGTAAAATAATATATGCTTAGAGTAAAAGAAGTGCCATGATTTCCTCCTACCAGCAAAATCGCTCTACACCCCTGTTTGCTGTTCCCTTCCTTTTCACTCTCTCCTCACACCCCTCTATTGCTGGAGCGGACCTATATAATCTTCTGTTACCAAATGAATTTTGATCACTTCCATGCTGCATTCATTTCCAGCCTCTTCTTCATCTTGACACTAAAGTCTTTAGGAAACAAGTGCAAGAAGATGAAAAAAGCCCACAGAATTTAGGACTCTACTGGGGAATATAGAGGACCTCACCTCTATTTCAAAGTGGCCATAAATTCATTCACCCAGATCATGTCTGGCTGACAATGATTTCTTTCAGAGACTATTTAATTTCAGTTCTCTTCACTCATTTTATCCTACAGATCATAAGATTTTTTTGCAGTAATCCTTTCCAAAGGATTCCAAAGATAAGGCTTGAAGGTGTATTCAGGAAAAAAAAAAAATTTCTAATCAGTAACTTTTTACAAAATAATCCTCACAGACCCTCAGTGAGGTAGGCATGTATTATCTCTCATTTTTACATAAGGGAACTGAGGCACAGAGAAGTGACTTCCCTGTGGCTAGAGTAAATCAGTCAACCAGGAAAAACTGCAGTTAGTTCCTGCTTTCTGACCTTATAACCAATTCATTAGACCAGGCTACTTCAAATAAAAGTGAAACAAAGTGTGTTTTTTGTTTTTATTCAGAGAACAGTCACTTAGATGGCAGCAGACTTTTTTCTAAAAACCTCAGGGTCTTCTCCAAGTGAAAACCATTTCTCAAAAGACCCGGTTAAATACCAGGTTTTGAGGTGGGTTGCTTCTGTTAAGTCATGCAGTGTACAATATAAATATTTTTAAACAAAAACTCCATGACATCAGAATGTGTACACATTCTTATCTGCCATCACCCTAAAAGCCAAGGCCTGCTTTTTGCTACAGTCATTTGCTTCTTGCACTTCACTCAGTGAGAGCAGTAAACCTGGACAAGTCTGTTTAGCTCCCCCATTCTTACGCCAAACCATTAACACAATTTAGGATTTCCAAAAGCAATACAAGTATTTAAAGTTTAATCTACAAAGTGTTGCGTTAAAACCATGACTGTACATGTGATCACACTTCTATTAATATCAGAACTTCAAGAATTTTAAAAGTAAACCAAAGTGACATATCTGGAATACAAGTTAGGATCCTTTTAAGGCTATATAGGATCCTGTTTCTCAAACTGCAAATACCAGCATCCTTTAGAGACTAAACATCCCTCTCTTCCCCAGCCTTAAGTCACTCTGCAGTTGAGCAATTCGACTGTCAGGGCACTATACCCATCGTACGTGGGCACCATCCGCTATGTCCAACAGAAGGTCAATACAGTACAATATGTTTCCAATATAGCACAGGATTGTAGCAGCATAGAGGCCCCATGTAATAGTCTCCAGAACTGCCTCGAGATATCTGGCTGACATGAGATTAAACTTAGCATTTGTTAAGAACCAGTGTGTGTCCCTGTAAACCTCCAGCTTTTCTCCTGCTCTGGAGTTAATGCCTCACAAATGAGGTAATTTTACCTTTATATAGTGTCAAACAAATGCTTTTTTTTTTTTTTTTTCTCCTAAAACCAATCCCCAGGTGAAATGAATATTCTTAAACTAGAGTCTGGATCAGAGACTGCAAAAAGAAACTTAGTTTGTTATCAGCTCACAGTAGGGCAAGCCAAACAAAACGTGTAGTTTAAGACTGACAGCTCAAAATAAATGCAGAGCAAAGATTTTTTTTATATTTTTTTTATTTTTTTACTGTGGATAATTTCTCAATAAAAATAAAATTATGCCAATTTTGGGACTCTGAAGCAGCAATAACAAAATCTTCATAGAAGTGTTTGCGGTGGAGGGTCCAGACAACACTCCTGCCTAACGGGTAAATTACACAGAACCCAGACTCAATCATGACAGCCTTTCTCCAATGCCATTGAAAACTATAACTCACCACCAGTCTATCATTAACTCCAGATACAGGTTAAAAACAAAACAAAACAAAAAAACCCACAACCAACCAAAAAAACACCATTAGCAAAACCTGCTTGAAATGTTTTATCTCAGGGCTACAGAAAAATTAGCCAAATTCCTTATTCCACTAGTAGTGAAACCGCCCCCATGGCAATGGTTACATGATCATATTATCTCCAGTCTACTTCAAGTCCATATAAAGTCACATTTATTTAGACTTAACACACATGGCTTCCAGTGATGCTTCTGGTTTAGGCTCCAGCTTCTCTGGGAATTCTAGTTTTTCACAGATTGTCTCCTTTATGGGTAGGTACTGAGAGATCTCATTAGGTTCCGTGAACAGGGAAGGTGGAACGTGCTAAGAAGCAAAATTTTTACATGAAACAAGTGAATGAAAGGAGGGGGAGAGGAAAAAAAAAAAAAAAAAAAAGGCATTCCACAACCAAAGTTATACAGACAACTAATCTATAATTTACCCTAGTTAAACACCTGAAGTCATGTATGATTATTAAAATTTACCTTATAACTTTGAATGTACATAGTCTTTTACTCCTTGTGTGGATCAATAGGCTAAGGAAAGGTATTTAATGTTTTTAAGCAGCAGATTAGAAGAGTGCAAAAATGTCAGAGACATTCATGAACAGCTACAATGTTTTAAACAATATAATTTGAATGTAACAAACAGACTTTTTGACTTTCTAGTTCTAGATAAGGGATGGCCACAAGGGATTCCATGCTTAATGACTTCTAGCCATTGCAATGTATTCACTGGAGCTGCTCAGATTAAGCTATTGATAATTGATAAACCTCAACTTGTATCTTAGTTTTATGAAGTCCACCACAGACATTTATATGAAATACGAAAGCTCATTAGATTTTAATTTCATATTTGAAGAAATTATGTGGTTTCATTACGTTAATCAATATCTTTCTCTGGAGATTCCTGTAGACAACTTTACTACATAAAAGACATTTGATGACCCTCCCCCCCCCGCCCCCAATAAATAAATCTATACTGAGCAAACCACCGTCAAACTTTCTAACAACATTCTTTGAGAAGTATATCCAGAGCTATTTAAATGCAACCTGTATTTTGGCTACCCCTAAGATGCAAGGAATCATACTGCTGTATCAATTATTTCAGACCTAAGTGAAGCAGGAATATTTTTTGCTTTACCTATGGAAGCTGATCTAGGGAACTAAAAAGCCATATGCATTTCCTCTCTATAACAGGCAGTAAAAATTATTTAACAGCGTAGATGATATTTTTTATACACGAGGTGAAGTAAAACCTAGATCACCGATTCATATTTCAAAACTCATGAAACTATCAAAAAGCTCATGCCTGGATTTATTCCCATTGATAGGGATCACACATTGTTAAGAAATGATACAGTGCCCCTTTCCTCAAAAAGAAAAGCATTTTGCAAAAATATTCCCTCAGAAGGTTAGTAATACATTAGTCACTTTTTACAAATGAAGGAAAAACAAGAGAGATGGAAAGTAACAGGAATACTCAAGATCAGGTGTTGGGTCAAGAATAAAAATCAACAGCTGCAACTCCAAATGTGCCACAAATTATTCTGAGCCATTACTAGAGTTTTAAGGTGGGCTATTAAATTTATTTGAGAAAAAATGACTAAGTGTATTACCAAACAGATCTTAAACTCTACTACTACTTGCAAGCATGCAACCAGCCCTGATTATAGTCCCATGTAATAGGACATGGACTACCTGATTTTGTGGCTGAACAGTTCTATGAAAAACTAAAATAATAAAAAAATCTTGTTAACTCAAAAGTAGGAAAAGTTACCCAATCCCTTATCTTGTTGTGTGATCTGAGCATTTACAAATGCAAATCTGCCCTGAAATCACCAAAATAAACATTGCATAAGCAGAAAGGTTTTTCCTCTGTAGCAATTCCAAACCTAACAGAACAACTCACAGACACAGTATTGTCTATGCTGACTATAAAACAATTTTAAAAAGCAGACAGAAAAAAAAAAAAAATGTTAAAAAAAATACAATACCTTTAAACTTGATATTTTGCTTTCTCTGGACGTATATTCTCGCAACATGTAAGCCTTGTCAGCCTAATGGGAAAAAAAATGACAAAAATTAATTACAAATTATCATCTAGTATCAGTGCAAAATGAGCATTTTAAATAAATTAAAATTTAGTAAGCATTTGAATTTGGTTGACCACAGATTTTCACCTGGGAGCAGAAACATACGTTTAAGTTCACGAAGACAAAGAAAGATGTTTAGCATGTTCTCTTTCCCAAAAATCATCTTTCTGCATGCATGCATGAAGAAAAAAAAATAATTTCTATGACTGAATATGCTCACTAAACTTTACTCGGCTAGAACTCCTACATCAGTACGAATACAGCTAGACAGAATACGCAAACCACAACTGTTATCTTCTGTATTATTTACAAGCTACTACAACTCAATGTAGCACGGGAAGTTATTTGCAAGTTAGAATTTGCGGTCGTACGTTAGACAAGCCAAAACACTTCTACTTGCAGTCGAGGAGAAGAACAACATCACACCGTTTACTGTTGCCTGTTTTTCCTGTTTTACTTTCTCTCTAATCTGCGTCTGTTAAATATATTTAAATGATTACTTCACATGAGGGGTAGCCTACTCTGCTCATACAATACCTAGCCCCATGGCATCCAGCACTTGGTTGCTACTTCAGCACCACCACAATTAACAAAATATACTTGAAAGCTCAGTTCAGGTAACCTCTATGCCTCCAAACAGCAGTATTAAGTTACAGGAATATCAGCAGGTCTTCTCTGAAAGTAACAGGGCCAGGGAGCATCTGTAAAACATTCTTGTTGGCGAACAAGGGTTTACCTCATGATGAAGCCTTGTATCATTCATCCTGATAAGTACCCCATCAACTCGCAAGAAAAACCTCAACAGCACAAAAAAGCTGGAAGGCATAACTCTCTGCAAACACAAAGATGTTCCATTCAGCATATTACAAAGCTTTACTTTAAGTACACACTCATCTACATCAGATATTCACAACAGAAGACAGTTTGAGGAGCTTTCAGTAGCAAAGTCAAAATTTGGACTGTTGATATGCTAACAGCTATCACTGGACAGCAGGGCAGACAGTGTCTGAAAAGATTCTTGGGCAGGATGCAGAATGAGGGAAAAGATTGTTCTCTGAAGCAACTGACAGAAAGATTTCAAGACATCATAGTTTCCAGTAAGATCACATTTCTAAGAGCAAGGATAAAGAAGTATTTTAAGCTTATAAATCCCAGAAGGAACAACATGCAAAAAGTGACTGCATTTTGCATACATTAGCCAACTGAGTCAACAATCGCCTTGTATACACCTCTTAGTACTCACTATTTTTACACTCAAACTTGATACTCCATGATCGTGAAGTTCGTCTTCAAACAAAAGTACTTCTTCAAAAAACATGATTTGTTCCCTGGCTTTCAATTTCTCTGTATTTATGTGTTCTGTTGTAGGAACAACCTAAAGAAAACGATTAAGAACAGTTAGTGTATTAATTTGTTGCCAAGCTACGTAAAGTGTGCCCTGATCTTTTAAATTCCACAACTGCTAGTTTTAGAAAGGAAAAAGCTTTTAAGGCACTAAGCTTAAACCATCCCAGATTTCTAAGAGAAAAAGTTAAAATTAAAACCAAAGTTTCCAAGAGGAAACGTCAATCAAAGCAAGAGTGGAAAATTCTGAATAAACTCCCCTCTGGGTACAGGCTCAGTAGGGTTTCAGCTGCAAACAACTCTGCTCACTTTCTGTATTTCAAAACACTTGAAGATGCCTCGTGTTTAACATACAGATGAGAAGTTCTGGGTTATAAACAAGACTCCACACATTTAGCATCTCTAGCCCACTACAAACCCTGAACAGGATTCTAATAAAGCCTTTCCATGGAAATCAAGTAGTGTACGTTTTCCATCTCACGGTCTCCATATACACTCATACGCTTCCGCTGCCTAAAGACTACGGGCCAACAAAACATTGTTTATTTCTATGCTGCACTTTTAATTCCAGAATAACTCAAGTGATCTACAACTAACGCAACCCTAGTGAGTTAATACAGATTATTGGCTTAGTAGCAAGCAATCTGTATACAGTAAAGAGAAGCTGGGAACTTCAGTCTTATCTTAAAGCAAGTAAGGACGAGGGGGACGATGATGACTGTGAGTTTAAGTATGAGGAGTTACTGTTGTAGAAAAACATAAAGCCATTGAAAGCAGACAGATCTACATATCTGCTTAGACAAACAGGCAAGAAACAGGGAGTAAAGGTACTAGAGAATTACACCGTTGATAGTTTTGTTGTGTGTGAGGAGCTCAGGGCTTCAGAGGGGCACTCAGCAAGTGCTGAAGATTCCCATGTGCTTACTCTCCGAGTAAGTCCTCACTAAGGTACCTTTTTATAGATTCCTAAAATGCTTTAAAAAAAAACCCCAAGTAGTTATTAAAATAAGCTGTGATTTGATTAGGATAACATGTTGAGTCATGAAAAGCCTAAACTATACTTTGAAGTCAGAAACTATGAAAGATTTTACAGAAGGCTATTGAAAGGTAAATGACAGCTTTTAAAAAAAAAAAAAGTGTTTGTGTTTGAAACAATACGCAATCAGCATTTAACAAGGAGAAAATGGTTACCTTTAATGTTGCTGTATCTCCCAGCAATGTTCCCTTGTAGTCTGTTGTGTAAGTCCAATCATATGGCTTGACAACTTCCTTAGTGTGCTCTGTCTCACTCCTCAAGTGAAAGAGAAAACAGCATACTTTGTAGTAATTCTTAAAAAATTACAACCTCACATAAGATTACGTATCACGATTCCCACACTCCTTAAGAAGAAAAACAGCAGCGTTGCCTGTGCTGCAATGATGATGTCAAGACTTAATCATACAGTATTGCTTCTTTCACAACATGTTTCCATAAATTAGAAAACCATTACCAGAATCCCTATGCTAATGTGATCTCAGTCCTATGAGTCAAAATAAGGATTTTAGTTCAACGTTGTTGAAAAATTTGTATTTCAAGATCATTTTTTTCTTTAAGTAGGCAGAAAGCAATCTCCTGATAACAAACAGCAATCATTAACGCTGCTATTTGCCTTAGTTTTCACAACAGCCTTGATTTCTCTCTCTGCTTCATTTCTACGTACTCTGCAACTAATTTGGTAAATACTAAGCAGTACAATTAGTTCTCATTCACGGTAGTTGTTCTGCTGTACTCCTAAGGCTAAGATTTTGAGCACATACAGCATTTTGCGCTTTCAGACACCACACAATACAATCCCGTAATGCTCGAGGCCCTGTGAGTTTGAATGAACAGAAACAGCATTAAGCCATGTTAAACTTGTTGTTTAAGAAAGCCGAGACGCCACTGAAAAATATAGTTGACCCAATTTAACAGATAGCATGAACGTGGCAAAGAAAAGCTAAGTGACTTCCGTGATCACACATTGTATCTACGGTAGAACCAAATGCAACACGGTCTTCAAGAGTTCAGTCTGTTCTTTTAACTACTTTATGACAGTTTCACACACAACACACCAGTAGTCGCCCACTGGTGATAAAATACTGTACCTGCTCTCTTGCCACTCCTCTGCACAAGCCACTTTGATCATACCTTGGCAATTATTGACACATTTTAAAGCATCTGTTGCATTGAACTCAATTCCAAAACCACGATCATGCTGTATTCTTAGGATATTGTCTCCAAACATCATCTCTGGCAGGGAAGGCATGTGTAATTCATCAGCCAATCTGCACAGAAAAAATAAAAGTCCCGTGAAGAGAGATCAGTCAGCTGTAGTTCAGTGAAAGTAGTCCTTGTTTTGGAATAAGTATTCTTTAGACCATGGTAATTTAGAAGACACATCATCAATATGTTCCGCAAAGCTTTGTTGTTTAATCATTTGACATGAATTGCAGAGTCATTGATCCAAAGTGACTTTTCCACCACGAAAGTATTCCTACAACATTCCTGCTCCATCAGGCTCGTACAAAAGTCTCATACGTGAGGAATGAAAAAAATGTTTGATAAGCATGAAGTATAGCAGCTTTCAACCAGCTGCAGCAGATCCCTGGATGGTCCATGAACTACTTTGGCAGGTGCCCAAAAGAAGTTTTAGGAACGAGCCCTCATTGTCAGCGAGTTTAAATTCACTACACAGTGGTCCATACCTCCAAATTTAGAAGCCTACAGAAAGGGGCTGAAAACAACCCTGGCAAAGGATGTGAAAAGCGCAGAAGACACTACTGTGCTGTACTACTTTCTCAAGCTGGTAGAGAATGCATACTGGTATTTGTAACCTTAAGCATGAAAGCCACAGCCATCGCCACGGACCCAACTGAACAAGTTACGGCAAATAAGCATGATCCCTGCAGAAAATCTCAAACCACCCTATTTCACGCTTTGTTTTACATCAATCTTCATACTTATTTATACCTATGTACACATATACATACACTACATATAAGCACACACACCCCCCCCCCACCACTTTTCATACATACTGACCTTATTTACCAAAGGGCATCACATACTTCTTTTCCCCCCTACCACTATCTACTTTACTTATGAAGATCAAAAAGAAATACACAACTTCTGGAGAGAAGAAAACTTTAGGAAATAGGGGGAAAACCAAGAATGTACTAATCACAACTTTCACATTGATAATAAGGCACTCCTGAAGAAAAGTGGTTATTTCTGTAACCCTGCATCCAAAAGAACATTATGCTAACCAAACTGAAACAAAAATAGCAGATTTGTAGACCTGGAGAATAAGATCCTATGTCTTTCCCAGAGAAGGCAAAATAACGCTACAAACTTTTACATTCCATCAAGCGTAGGCCCCTTAATTAAACTGCAAAGACCAACTCCAGCACTGAAAGGAGTTCTTAGCTACGGCACATTTAATCCTTCACCTTTCCACAGAGGTTGCCGAGGGATTTTTGTGATACATGTTTGCCAGAAATAAAACTCCTACAGATACTGATCATGTTCCCCAAGCAACAAAAAAGGCAAAATGCTGAGAGAGATACATTATAAAAAGAAGCTGGCTAAAAGCATTGCAACTGGATAGTTCTTGGCTCTTCAAATTTGAAGTGGAAGAATTGTTTTGGGGATCTCATGCTAGGTACCAAGACCTACAGGCAAACGGCTAACTTTGGACTTCGCTTCCTTACCCTGCAAAATCCTCTGTGTTCTTTCAGGCTTGTGTTGAGGTTCTTGTAACGTTACTTTTCAGCCTTTTTCAGCATGTTCTGAAAAACCACGTGTCCCTCAAAAACATCTAAACAGATAAAGGTGGTTTCTGAAAATTACTGTTTATTTTAAAGTAGCTACAGCTAAAGAAACTGAATAGATCAGAAGATAAGTACAGCAGGCAATTTGGCTTCTAGACTGACAATCCAAGCCTCTCTCTTGTTTACAGATAATGAGGAGAGTTAACATCCTCCTGATCTTAAGGATAAAGATCTTCACATTCAAGAGGCAGCATCCTACAAAATAAGTCCTCACAAATACGCCATAAAAATGCGACACTAGTAATAGTCTTCCTTCCCCTGCAGGGCACAGGTACCGCTTAGCTTAATCTTGAATCTTCATTACAGAAAAATGACTAAATCACAGGATTCAAGTTTTCTTATCTGTAACTGCAAAAATTAAAGGAGCATTAGTCAGAAACAGTTTGAGAAGATTTTGGGCACTGAACATAAGATAAAGATGAAGGAAAGAACACAGGTTTCACCTGTGTTAAGGCAGATATCCAGTTTAAAAAAAAAATCAGTATAATGCTGTCATGTTAAAAATTTAACATTTACATAGTTTACTATCATAATTTAAAAAAAGCATAACACTTCAAGACATGGAACTTTATCAAAGAAGTTACCCTCAGAAAAATTAAAAGCAACATGAAGGAAGATACATTTAACAAGACTAACAAGATTTCCATGGATGTATTCCAGAAACTGAAACCAAGAAGTATCTGTCAAATTCAACTGCCACTAAAGTCAGCTATGGCGCCACGCAGCTGAGCTGTTCAGTTCCACATTAGCAAATCTGACTTCAGAACTTGATGCTGACATAGGAGCATTTTCTCCTGCAGTTTGACAGCAGTGGAAATCACTGCTTCAAGGAGAGGGTAAATAATACATTTTTAATGAAATCCACTATTTTAAGACAGCCGATACCACAAAATAGCTTATGACAGTCTGCGGGCCACACTTAGAGGAACCTTAATCCCCATTTAAAAGTAATTAAGAAAAAGAGGCTTCTAATCAGCAGGCTTCCGTTCACAGAGGTCCCGATCTCCCAGACCGCTAGACATCATTAGAGACAAAATTCTGGAAACCATCTGTAAGCCCAATCATCCCGGTTTCTCAAGCCAAAGAATCAAGCTCACCCTCGCAAAAAGAGAGGGAACAACCCCCCTTCCCCGAGTTACTGGAACAAACAGCGTCTCCCCTGCCCAGGGGACGAAATTTCTTTCTTGCGCAAAAGCGACAAGGCGCCCCAAACCCCCCGCTGCCGGGGAGCGAGCTCCCAGCCCCGCGGAGGCTGCTCCCCGCTGCCCCAGCCCCGGCGAGCCCTGCGGAAGGGCAGCGAGCCGCGGAGCTACCGTCGCCTCACACCCGGCGCCGGCCGGCCCCGAGCCCGCCCCACCTCTCGGCCTGCGCCGACTTCATGATGTGCGTCCGGGCGGCGCTCAGCTTCCACGGCCCGAAGGTGAAGTCGCGCCGGCTGCTCTGGAAAACGGGGTGCATGGCGGAGGC
>VZTL01018250.1:21619-48164 GCA_013400535.1 Scopus umbretta
CACGGGGGCTAAGGGGCAGAGCTCGCTGGGCGGCACGCTTGTGGCCTAAGGCGGGATTGCTGCGGCGGTGCTGCTAATGGCGGGGCTAAGAGCCGTCACGGGGAGCTCTTTAAAGCCCTGACGGTCCCGGGGCCGTTCTCCCTGGCAGTGCTGAAAGGTTCCAAGCGTTCCCTAGCTCCGACATACAGACACCTTACGCTATTTCAGGTATCACGCGTGTAGGTGTGTGCATACACGGGGAATCTCCTGTGCTGGTTGGATGTCTTCTTGAATGCTGGCCAAAGATGGTCTTTTAAAAATGTCAAAATGTGATGGTGATTTTCTGCAGAAAAGCGTCGGTAGAACTGGTCGAGAATGACATGTAATTCACTGTTCCTGCACTGACGACCGGGTGCTGGCGTTGCCTTTTTGCATCATCAAAAGGACAGATATCCCCAAAAATCTCCCTTGGCACAGGAGGGGGCCACGGCGTGCGGCCTGGCTCCTTCTGCGGGACAGGCAGCAGAGACGGCAGTTACGGGAACATGATGGTCACGGGAACGTGATACCCACGCTACGAAAAAAATTTCCCATCTCTTCCAAATCACGGTGCAACCAACAGGCGGCGAAACTCGAGTCCGAGCGGTTGTCCTCCGCTCTTCCAAGGGCCTTGCCAGCATATGGGGGAGCTGGGAGTTTGGGATGCACAAGCACGGCACCTCGTTACCCTTCACCCTTTATACTGTGCCCACCTGTGCTGTGCTTCGGGTGGGAGGGGGGAAGAACCCCTCCCAAAAATCTGCTCTCTATGACTTTTAATAGCATTTCGGGGGCTAGGAAGTCTAGCAACTGGGATCTGCCCCTCTCTGTGATGGATTTGGGCTGTGTGGCAGGGCAAGGCGCTTCACCCGGTCCGTGTAAAATGGATCCCCCCCTTCCTGCCCCGTGTGAAGCGGGTTCCTGCGTTTTCAGCGAAGGAGGGCTGCGGGATGCCGGGGAGCAGCGGCTGTGCCTCGGGGCGGGCCCGCGGGGTAGATGCGGTGCCCCGCTTCGGCCGGCTGACTGCGGGACTTCTCCCCGCGGCGGCGGAGCAGCCCGGCCGGGGAAGCCCTCTGGTCGGGACGGGCTGTCCTCCGGGATCCGCGCACCCCCTCCTTCCCGTCGCAGGCCGAGGCCGGCCGGGGCAGAGGGGAGCCCGCCCGCCGGGGGGCGGTGGCAGAGAAAATGGCGGGCGGCGAGGCCGAGGAGGGGGCGCGGCGGGANGTGAGGGATGCCTGGGGCGGAGGACCCTGCCCCCGCCCTTTGTTCGCTGCCGGAGGGAGCGCGGGGGCAAAATGGCGCCCCCCTCCCCTCCCCAGCGTAGCTCCAACTCGACAGCCCTGGCTGTGGGCGGCTGTGCCGGGCTGCCCGCAGCCGGGCAGGGATGGGATGCTTCCCCCCGCCCCGGGCTGCCCTGCCCTGCCCCGGACGGGCCGCCCGCCTGTCCCGGAGGCCGCCTTCTTCCCCGCTCCACGCTACAGCGGGGCCGTGAAGGGACGGGGAGCGCCAGGTGCCGCGGGCGTCGCTGGGC
This sequence comes from Scopus umbretta, assembly GCA_013400535.1. Classification (NCBI taxonomy): domain Eukaryota; kingdom Metazoa; phylum Chordata; class Aves; order Pelecaniformes; family Scopidae; genus Scopus; species Scopus umbretta. Next base: position 23,169 of record VZTL01018250.1, read on the forward strand.
TTGGCAGCGGCCCCTCAGGGGTAGCCGCCTTTCCAAAACCTGCGCCAGTCAAAAAGCATTGGAAGGGCTCGCAGAGGTGGTGCAGGCATGTTCAGAGAGAAGCTTGGGGAGGAGCACTTTTGCAAAACAGTCGGCAGGCAGCTTCGCTAGAGAAGAGCTAAGTTGTGCTTTACAAAGCATGGCCCAGTAATGTCTTTAATTATGCTCTTAGGAAAACCCAGATAAAAATGGAAAAAACGCGGCTCTTCAGCCTGACATTGCTGCCTAAGGCCACGGCAGCTGTGCAGACAGAAACATTCCTGTGAGTACTCCTGGCTGTTTGGGAGCGATGGGTGGGCACGGCCACAGAGTTAGCGGAGGTAACTTTCCCCGAGTTCCTCATTGCCAAGAAATGCTAATACCAACTTTATATTAATTGGTGGACTCTTTAGTTTCCTGGTTTGCGTATTTGCATTTTTGGTGGTGTTTTTTTCTTCAGTGTGCTGGCCTGCAGATAGGTGAAGGATTGAACAAGGTAGATAGGAGTGCCTGCTGGAGACAGCAAGGAAAAGGCTGCTAAGATATTGGGCGAAATATCGAGGTTTCACAAAATGAGATTGTGAGTCAGTGGGATGGATGCTAACACTAAGAAGTCGGGGGTTAAAGGTTCTCAAACGTTTCTGTAGGGTGGACCATGGCTGAATGCAAGGAAGCATCTTTCAGACCTTGTGTACAGAGAGCCAGTTCCCCCAGTCCTTTGGTATTGGCAGTAAAATAGAAACACCGCTGTAGCTAAGGTGATTATGAACACGGAGAAGTGATGTTTCAGGAGAGTATGTGCAATGATCCCCAAGTCTTTGAATGTTACTTAGCAACTGTGAAGAAAGAGTCAGCAGGGTATGACTAGCCAGGCATCCAGAGACCACCAGCAAATGCTGCATAGGGAGAATGCAAGGTAACAATCAGGATAAACAGACAATTTAAAAAAAGAAAAAGTTACTTTTTTTAAAGTGAGAGAAACAAAAGTTTGACAGTGACATTCTTGTTGCTTCTTCACAGCCTAGATGAAGAGACTGAGTGAGATGCGCAGCTGGTAAGTATGGCTTAGAAACAAGTAAGATCCTTAGAAAATTTTAAAACAAAATGTGCTAATTTTCTTCCTTGTTTCACCCCCTCCACCTCTTTTTGTCTCTTAGACAGTTTCTTCCCTGTTCTAGGCTTGGCTCTGTCATTGACCTCTTTGGTGTACCCATAGGCAATTTCCTGCCTCTTCGCTTTCCCATCTAAAATGGTTTCCTGCATCCTAAAGGTAAATTTTAATTAATGCAGGCAAAAGGGCCTCCAGTCTTTGGAGAGAGCTTGAAGAAATCTTGCCTGAATGTTTCTGAGCGTTGTTCTGCTTCTAGCTGCTCAGCATGTCTTGGCTGCTCCGGCTCTGCACACTCTGACCATGAGCAGCAATTCCTCCCTCAGCAACGTGAAGGGCCTGAGGAACCTCACCACGCAGGAAGATGGAGCGGTCAGAGTAACAGAGTCCATTGCTATAATCGTCATTGCTATTTTCATCTGTTTGGGCAACCTGGTGATTGTCGTCACCCTCTATCGGAAGTCTTACCTTCTCACGTTGAGCAACAAGTTTGTGTTCAGCCTGACCCTCTCCAACTTTCTGCTCTCTGTACTGGTGCTACCTTTTGTTGTCACCAGCTCCATCAGGCGGGAATGGATCTTCGGAGTCGTTTGGTGCAATTTCTCAGCCCTGCTCTACATGCTGATCAGCTCAGCCAGCATGCTTACTCTTGGACTTATAGCTATAGACAGGTAAGCAGCTCTTTTCTAATGAATCGTAACAAATTGCCTTATCGTTCCATAGAGTGACTCGTTGGCTGTTCATAGAGTTTGAGAAGCATTGCACTGGATAATGTTGCATACCATTGTAGTGTCATTCTTCCTTTAGCCCCGTGTGAAATTTTGATACAGAACAGAAGAAAGTGATGTCATCAATAATGCAGAATGCGGACTTGCATCTAGAGTTTTTTGAAGCTATTGATGGTGTAATACTACTTGAGAAATGAGAAGTAATGACTTAAAATTCCAGATTATACCCTAAGCATGCGCTCACATGTAGGGACAGATTTAATAGCTGCATGTCAGCTTTCAGCCAAGTTTCACAATTTTGCCTGCAACGATACATACTTTTACATGTAGTTATTTTTATAAACGGGGTCCCTGAGCCCGCTTTGAGGTTTGGAGGAAAGAGAACTAGATATCAATGTCATTAAAATATGTTCTTTTTTTATTGTACGTCTTTTGTGCTCCTGTTGACTCTTTCTTTCCTTGTCCACCAGGTACTATGCTGTCCTGTACCCGATGGTTTACCCGATGAAGATAACGGGCAACAGAGCAGTGGTAGCTCTTGTGTACGTGTGGCTACATTCCCTTATTGGCTGCCTCCCTCCCCTTTTTGGCTGGTCGTCTCTGGAGTTTGACCAATTCAAGTGGATGTGTGTGGCGGCCTGGCATAAAGAGGCTGGTTACACCGCCTTTTGGCAGATCTGGTGCGCATTGCTGCCTTTTGTGGTCATGATGATCTGCTATGGATTCATATTCCGCGTGGCAAGGATTAAAGCCCGCAAAATCCACTGTGGTAGCGTCGTCATTGTGGAGGAGGACTCCCAGAGGAATGGGAGGAAGAACTCCAGCACCTCCACGTCCTCTTCGGGCAGCCGAAGGAACGCTTTCCAAGGGGTTGTCTACTCAGCCAACCAGTGCAAAGCTTTCACAACCATCTTGGTTGTCATCGGTGCTTTCGTGATTACGTGGGGACCTTACATGGTAGTCATTACATCAGAGGCACTTTGGGGAAAAAACAGTATTTCCCCTGCCTTGGAGACGTTAGCTACGTGGTTGTCCTTTTCCAGTGCCATTTGCCATCCACTAATTTATGGACTGTGGAACAAGACAGTGCGCAAGGAACTACTAGGAATGTGCTTTGGGGATCGGTATTATCGCGAGTCCTTTGTTCAGCGGCATAGGACATCGAGGTTATTCAGCATTTCCAATAGGATCACAGGTAAGTCCCGTGGCTGCAAAAGACACTCTTCCTTAATACCGGTAAGAACAAGGCTTAATGTCTGTGCGTGCTTGGCATGTTTCAGGGCTCTGTAAATGAAGTGGGATGTTTCTGGAGGTTTCAGCAGTTTCTTATGCAGGTTATCATAGAATCATAGAATNGACACTTGAAAGGAGAATTTTTTTTTTTTTTTTTGTAGGAGTTAACCTCTTTCTCCTACTCTAGTAAAATTGTCTCTGCCAGAGAAGACTTAGTGATGAGGTTAATTTATTTTCTTATCTCTCGAGCATTTCCTTTCATGTGCCTACTGTTTTGTGTTACCCAGATTTGAGCGCTACTAAGAGTACATTTTGCAGCACTTGTAGCATAAAGCCAAGAATCAAAGAACTCCTCTTTGACATAAAGTTACACTGGTGTTACTATTTCTGTAAATTCAGCTTTTAGGCTTAATGGTTGTGAAGGAAAGATCATAAACAAAGTAAAACCATATAAAAGATTGAAACTATTTGATGTGTCCCCAAGTTGCAGGCTGAGAGCTTCAGTTGCTCAGTTTGGGGTTTTTTTTTTCAGTAGCAATGCAATGAAATTCTGATTTTTTTCTTTTTTTTTTTTTTTAATAATTTACCTGGTCCTGTTCAAAAGTTTCCAAAAAATAGGACATCTTCATGGAGTCTCTTGGGACATTTCATGCAGAGGCAGGAACTGAAGCTATTTAATTGGGAAGGAAGATCTAAAATGCAGAAGGAAGGGGAGAGCAGCAAGGCATCCGTTATCTTTTCTGCAACCTGGGATGACTGGGAGAGACTCCCATCTAAATCAAAGGGTTCTGCAGCCGCAGCCACATCACAAGCTGTGGGAGCTTTGGCAAATCTGTAACCAGATGGATCAATACATTTGAAACTGAGGTGGTAGGGGTAGACAGGAAATTTCTTTCGCTTCCCAAGCGATAAGAAGCTGACAGCTTCAAATTTATCAGGTGTATTAGCTGGAGGCCGATAGGGAGGGGAAAAAAACCCCAGCCAAACCCACAACAAAAATCCTGAGGTGGGATCCAAAGACAGCACCTTTGTAAGAATCCCAGAATCTCCTCCCTTCTTGTTTTGGGGATTTGAAAGAAGCCAGGCACCTTGGTCCCCCAGACTTGCTCATGAGCTTCCTGCCACACTAATGGCCTGTTACAGTTCCTGGTGGCTACCAGGTTATTCTTCTTCCAGAAGGTGTCTGGCAAATATCCCCCATCTCTCCGAGTGCATATGCTCTGTGTTCAGCCTGTCTGGCTGATAAAACACATGCAATTGCAAAAAGAGTGGGAGGGAGATGGTGCAGGGAGATGGTGCAGGTAGAAAGGAGGCCTGCCATATGGAAAGACTCCAAGGATACCTGAAAGCAGCTGACTGGTTTCTAAAATGGGAAGTCCAGATGCTGTGCACTCTGGATCAGCAAGGTAAGTTTTATATGTAGAATAATCAATAAGGCAGTACAGTGGGTATTACTGGAAGAGGTTTTGACGATTGCAAACCCCTTAAACGTTCATTGTGTAACAAGAACAAAACTCTCTCGCAGATTTGGGACTATCTCCTCATCTCACTGCCCTCATGGCAGGTGGGCGACCATTAGGAAACAGCAGCAGCACAGGAGACACAGGTTTCAGCTGCTCACAGGATTCAGGTAAGTAAAAGTCTCTTGCTCTCTTTTCTTGGGCAGAAGACTACACTTGTAACTTGGCAGAACAATCTGGGTGTCGTGGTTTAACCCCACCCAGCAACTAAGCACCACACAGCCTCTCGCTCACTGCCCCCCCCTAGCAGGATGGGGAAAAGAATTGGAAAAGTGAGAAAACTTGTGGGTTGAGATGAAGAAAGTCTAATAGGTAAAGCAAAAAGCCTCACACAAAGCAAAGCAAAATGAGTAATCTATTCACTCCTTCCCATTGGCAGGCAGGTGTTCAGCCACCCCCGGGAAAGCAGGGCTCCATCATGCGTGATGGTGACATGGGAAGACAAATGCCATCGCTCTGAATGGCCCCCCTTCCTCCTTCTTCCTCCAGCTGTATGTGCTGATCATGACATCCTATGGTATGGAATATCCCTTTGGTCAGTCGGGGTCAGCTGTCCCGGCTGTGTCCTTTCCCAGCTTCTTGTGCCCCCCAGCCTGCTTGCTGCTGGGGTGGGGTGAGAAGCAGAAAAGGCCTTGACGCTGTGTAAGCACTGCTCAGCAGTAATGAAAACATCCCTGTGTTATCAATGCTGTTTCCAGCAGAAATCCAAAAGATAGCCCCATACTAGCAGCTGTGAAGAAAATTAACTCTACCCCAGCCAAAACCAGCACACTGTTTTGTAGTGTATAGTCTGTAGTCTGTGTTTAGACGCACAGATGTCTCTTGGTGGATGGGTGACATGAAGCATCTGTTCCAGCTGTTACAACAAAACTGCTGCAGTTGCTTTTTTCCTTTCTTGCTTTCAATATATTTACTTGCAAAATACTGTTTATTCTAAGGAATGATGACTCGCCCTTGATAATGTGTCCTGGGAACAGGACTTGCTGCCTTTGTGCCCCTCTCCTTTAGTTTCTGTTGCTCTTCAGGGACTTTCCCTGTATCCACAAGGAACAGAGCAACAAAGTGCTGTGGAGAATGAGCCTCTCTGTTCCCTAGTTTGTAAGAGACCTTGTCGTGTTTGTCCTGCAGCGTAAACATAAACACTTAGGACAGTTTCAGCTTATGACTGCATCACTACTTAAGATCGCTTAACTGAAGATGGTTTGGAAAAGGGAGAAAGAGTACTGCCGGTAATTTTCTATCCAGAACTGTAGCTAGATTTTTCTGGCAGTTAATTCAGCTACCACTCCTTACCTGTACTACGGTTATTTTAAAGAGTATTTCTGCTCTGGAGACACCAGAGGGTGATCTTCTAACATTTGCTTGGTGTTAGAGGTTTCTTTCTTTCTTTTGTAATGGAAGTCTATGGAGCTAGGATTTATTCTGGTAGCTGTTTTACGCTGGTAGTTTTATGCCTGTTGTGGGCATTCTGCAGCTGTATGTAACAAAGGAGAATAGCATTGTGGTAAACCTGCCTCAATTAAGAGGATGTTGTGTTAGCATCTTCTGAGGAATGGTACCGAGCAGTTTAAACAAACAAACAAACAAACTAAATACATACTGAATGCTGTTAGGGGTGCCACTGGTTGTTATGGAGGGGGTACAGTCCACAGTCTGGGAATGGATATACAGTGATCCACTGTGAAATACTGTTTCACATGGATGCCTTTACTGTGAGGAACTAAAGAGCAGAAAGTCTTAGTCCCTCTTCAACACTGCCTGCTGCAGTACGTGATCCTGTGGCTTGCGATGCAGTTGCACCTTTATCTGCCCTGATAAACAGGAGCTGGGCTTTTCACATTGTGAAAAAACAGATGAAGTAGTAGGAGATGAAAAAAAAATCCAAGTGGTGGCAGCTGTACACAAAATATGACGTGAGACCCGAGTCCCAGTTGCTAGAAATGCTGCCTTGAGATCAATTATTCCAAGGATAAAGATCCACTCTGTAAGAATAAGAGGCTCGTCTCTTCACTAGCCTCATCTGGAAAAAAATGCATTGAGCTACTGCATTTGAAAAAGCGTGCTAAAATTCTGCTCCATGGAAGAAAGTATTTCTTTCTTCCTAGTGCCACCCTTCCATTGCACATTACATTTCTGAGGTGGATTCAGTACCTGTGGAGATCAGCAAGAGTCTACTGTTTTCAGCAGACAGCCTCAAACCCAGCTGACACACAGAACAGCACAGAAAGTCGTTAGCTTATTTGGGACTGTGTATTAGGGCAGCAGCTTGTTCTCTTTCTTGTGTGTTGGAGGGAGATGTATGACATACCACACGTTTCACCTTAAAAAGTTTATCACTTTGCTATATCACAATGAATTGTCAGCAAAGATGAGACCTATGGAGCAGTATGTTACCTAGAGGTACACCCTCAGTTATGTCTTTCACCTTCCGTAAAACGGGTGCTGGAACACCTCCTTACTGCAAGAATAACAACTTCGGGGATCAAAAGCAGTCAGGTGGGTAAAGAGGGATGTGAAGCCACTATCTGGAGGAGTTAACGAAACCTGCAATGGTTCCTAGTCCTAGGCCTGTTGTCACATCACAGAAGTAAATGGACTGACAGTAAAGTGTCGCACATCGCGTGTGTGGAAGCTGTGTCTTCCAACAGCACCTTCCCTGAGGATGGCTCACTCAGCACTGTTCTAGCGTCTCCTCGAAATGCTTGCTCCACTTTTCCCTTACACAGCAGAGACCCGCATTGCAAGGGAGGTCTAGGCTGCAGTCTTGCCCATTGTGTGAAAGCATTGCAGAGATGCCAAGACTAATTTTCCTGGGCTTGTAAACTCTATTTTACGTTGGAAAGGTGCAAAGCAAATGCAGGGAGGTGAAATAAAAAAATTACTGCTAAACTGAAGACATGATTCCTCAGACGAAAATAATTCCTAACCAGCAAGGGATTTTTACCCATTAAAATACGCTTCAAGAAGGTCAAAATAGGTTATTAGAGACAAACTAAATTGAACAGAAAAATTCTCCAGTTCAGGTTTCCATCCAGGTTTGATTGCAAGCGTGACATTTGGCAGCTATGGTTGTCTGCCATTGTTAGCTTCTTGTCTTCATCACAAGATGGGGAAGTTGCCCTCAACTTCACCCTTTATTTGCTGAAGGTAAGGTTTCACCTTTGTCTGCTGTCCCATTGAGATTATAAGCTCTGCAGCTGAGCATTTCGGAGCTGCTTGAGGTTTTAGGTGGCTACTGAGAAAATATTTCCAAATCCTTTCAGTGAAAACTCTGACCTTGTTCTTTTCCTGTACAGGGTTTGATTCAAGCTGAAATGTACTCACAAAAGCTGGGTTTAGACATCTTTTGAAGGAGCTGCTATAGGATGAAAAGTTTTTAGCACAACTTAAATACCGTATCCCAGCGTTAGTCTGTTTTGCTTGAGAACTCTTGCTTTGTTTCAGGAACAGATGCAATGCTTCTTGAAGATTACAGCTCAGATGGCCCTCACACCCCACACTGCATCTGTCCTCCTCGAAGGAGGAGTTCAGTGACGTTTGAAGATGAAGTAGAGCAAATTAAAGGTGGGTTTAGGGGTAAGTATGGAAATGCTCAGAACCAACTATGTTGCCTGCTCGGGAAGCCTCCCAGGACCTTCAGAATTGCCTTAAAGCATATCTAACCACTGTTCACCTTGACATACTTGACCATTCATGCAGGTACAACAGAAAGCAAGATCAGGTCTTTCTTCTGGTTCTCAAGTAGCAAGAGACTAGGAGAAGAGTCAGAAGCTGGGATTCCCTGCGTACACATCATTTATGTTGCACAGCGGTATCCTCTCTGCAGCTCCACTCATCTGGTGGCTGTTGCAGTCTGTTTTCTGTTTCTCAAGGAATAAATTTTCCTGCCCTCATACTCTGATTCCATTATCCCAGTATTTCTTATTTGTTGCCTCCTCTCAACTTTGTCATTCACAGACTTGAAATTCTCCCATTTACAGATGTTAATGATTTGAATATAACTTAATTCTGTTTCACTTTTTTTTTTTTTACTTCACTTCATTTATTTTATTATGTTTCTCAGCAGGTATAGGTGAAAATAGGTGAACCACATGCACTTTTTTTTCAGTCAACTCACTTGTTGATTCTGTGCTAGCAAAGTGTTGCTGTGATCATCTGTGAAATATGGCAGTGTTTAATCTAAGCTGGTAGTTATAACATAGACTAGAGGAGTTGATAATAACAACTGAATTTACTAAACAATACATGATTGCAGACAGTACAAAAATGAGTAGAATGCCTTTAAGAATCAAGTAATTATAAAACCTGACTGATTTTTATGATTCCGAAATAATGAGAAGACTCTTTCTGTGGAATTTTCTCTTCAAACATCTTGGCAAAATTCACCCTTGCCCTCTTCCCAGCACGAGCTGATTATTTCCTTGGACAAATGCATTACCATATGTTTTCTGTTATCTTTCTGAGTGATTATGTAGGGGTAGGCATCTATTTTTTTCTCCAATTCAGTGAAACAGGGAGGTCTTAGTGCAAAAGTTCCCCACAGGTTTAGCCATTCTCCCTGGTATGTCTTGAGGTTTTCAGGATCCCTGAGGTTTTAAATTACTTCAGCAGCCTCACTGAAGGATTACACTTAGGATGAACACCTGTGTTGCCCAACATGTTGGTGGGTAGAGAGGCATATAGATGCTACAAAAGCAACTACATCAGCATGGAAGAGCAGGTGTTTCCAAGGTAATAAAAGGTTAGGAAGAAGTATACTTCTGTCTGCAACTGCAGTCTTCAGCCTCTCCTGGCATGGAGAGCTCTACAACTTCCCCACTGGAAGTGGAAGTGGGTCCCACAGTGTGGCTGGAAGCAATTTAAGCCTAAGGAAAGCAGACTGCTGATTTTAATCGCTACTTGGAAGATGCCCTTGGAATTTGGGGACCATTAATCCATAGACACAAAGTCTGGTGTTTGCTGGGCTTAAAACATATTATGAAGTAGCTCTTAAACTCTACTGTTGATGTCAGTGAAGCGTGAGATCTTAGTCCAAATGCACTGAGAATCCCTGTAAGGCTGTAAGTCGTGCTTACAGAGGAAGTACAAATCGAGGGTTCTGTTCCTGTCTTCTGCATGAATTCTTGCCTGATGCCAGACAATTCCCATTGTCCCTAATACTGGACTCTAGCTAGTAAGCAGAAACCAGGCTGTTGACTTCAGTTGGATACAAATTCAGACCAATAAAATTTTGTGTGCATAGGTTCAGATTCAGAAAATTATTCAACATGCACTTAATTCAAAGTTAAACATGTATATAAGGACTTTGCTTCATTAGCTCTTATTTTTTTCTCACTTGAATTGGAGGTAATTTCTCTCTGCTTGACCTTTTGAGGTCACTCTGAAGCTTTGCGTTCGTAGAATGATTTAGGAACCCTGGGTATTGTTGGTAAATGGGCTCTGTAAGGTAGTTATTTTGCAGAGGGCATGATCATACCTCTACCAAAGGATCGGTATTAGTCTTCAAGCATTAGCGCAGCCATGCTGATCAACTGTTAATTTTCTGATATGTTGCCTTTTTTTTTTTTCAGAAGCTGCAAAGAATTCTGTTCTTCATGTAAAAGCTGAAGTCCATAAATCTCTGGACAGTTATGCATCCAGTTTAGCAAGAGCTATTGAAGCTGACGTGAAAATCAGTTTGTTTGGAGAAGATGCTTTACCAGGAGCTCTGTTCCCTGTGCGGACTCTTCCAGGAAGCAGTATGAACACACGGCGTGGTATCAGACCCCATGCTAGCCAAAGACTTCAGTTGCAGAGCATCGAAGAAGGGAGTATTTGACAGAAGCACTGGAGTAAGAAAACAGAATGAAACCACTAAGAGGGACCTGCTACAGCTGTTACTGTTTTCACAGAACCAGGGATGCCTTGCGGGGATGTTTTCAGTGTTTTTTCAACACTTGAAAACCAGCTGAATTCTGGTACTTACATCAGCATTTTACAGCAGTATTTGTTTACTGGTTAGGGTGCTATTGACTCTCTTGTGCCATGTCTGAAATCTGTCACACAGTGCATAGCAATGCAGGGTTTGGTTTCATCAACCAGATCATTAATCTGTTGAATCCTGGGTTCGTTATTGGCCAAAGCCGATACAAGAATGAAAAAGGAGAAGTATGTGCAGTGTTTAGTTCATTATTGCATTGATCCTTTTCTGACCACCAGAATAATCAGTTTATGCTTGATAGCCGGAATGCTCCGACAGGAGCTTGTGCATTGGATACTACATACAGCCTTACTGTCACAGACTCCCAAATGATGGAGCGTGGACTTCATTAAGGGACAAAACCTGAACTTGTCAGAGAGCTCATGCAGATTATTGTCCTACTTACCCTTGCTAGTGCTTATTTCAGCCATCAGAATGCTAGATCTGAAACTGGATTGTGCATTGCTTCTGCATTATGACACACCAGCTTCTCTAGGTGTAATGGGTGGAAGCAGGCCTGTGCAGGAAATATCACAGAGATGGTATCTGAGGAAAGTCATCAATGCAGAGCTCTTAGTTTCTCTGAGAACTTCAGTTCACTAACCTGGTTTTGCTTTTACTGAAAGGGCACTCTATGGCTGTGGTAATCTTGACAGAATATAAATGAGGTATTACCGCTTTGTATTCAGGATTCATCTTTTCTAGAGGGAAAGGTTCTGAGGTTTTTTTTCTTGTTTTTTTTTTTTTTTAATAATTATGAGGGAATGTAGTATTTAAGCAATAGTTAGGTCAGTGCATATATTTCTTGGAGTATTCATTAATCTCTAAATAACAACATTGGGCACTTATATTGCACTTTGCATGTTCTTAAGCACTGTACAGACATTACCTTGTTAGGCCTTTGTGAGAGGGCTCATCAGCCCTGCTTGCCAAAGAAGCGGAACTCGGCAACAGTCAAGCTGCTGGCGACGAATCGAGCTGCCAAGGTAGAAAGGTTTGTTACAAAAAGAGGGATGAAGTGGGTTGTAGGAGAATGCCCAGCTTGAGGAACCTTTCTGTGCCTTCCTGGACAGGCCCCTTCCTTACTTTGTGGGGGTTACAGCCCTGCCTTACTGCTTATTTCAAAGAGAGTCGGAGACATGAGTGAGTAGGAGAAGTTCTTGGGGGTGGGCGTCAGTAGCAAACTGACTTAAGGACCAAGGATTTGCATTTGTTCACCCTGGGTCTGCTCCCCGGTGCCTCCGCCTTTTCCCCAGAAGTGGTTTGTAGAGTTTTTGCTGCTGATTGTTTGGAAATCAGGGGCAGGGTGTGAGCGAAAACTGGGTGGACACGTGTGAAACTGCGGCTGTGTGCAACTTACTCAGAGGCACAAAAGCAAGCTGTTTTTGAGGCAGAGCCTCAGTCCAGTACTGTATTTAGACATCCTATTTGTCTGTGTTCCCAACTCAGAAATCTATTTCAGCACAAGCTTATGTCCATCTCTGGACAAAGCAGCTTGACTTTATGAACTAGCCTGAACCCCATTACATTCCCATGTAAGACTTCAACTGCATGCCTAAAATTCAGTACGTGGTTTGCTGATTAAGAACAGGCTGTTAAAGCAAGAACACTTAAGCGCCAGTGAAACGGCTCTTTGCCTAACGCAGGAATGAAGCGACTAATAATAGTGAGGCCCTCACTCCTGTATATTTTGCTTCTAGTGTGTTGGATAAATTGGCACCTGTGGGCACTTAGTAAGAAATACGTTAAAAATCCCAGTATTTGCCAGGAAACGCCCTGCGCTGAGGTCATTATTGCTATCATTTACATTGCAATCACAGTTGCTCTCGTAGTACTCCTTAAGGTATACACTTGCCTCAGGTGGCTCCAAGTATTTTATCTGCATCCATTTACTTCATATTCCTGCTTGGAAACAAGCGGAGCAAAGTCGCCGCTGAATGTGAAAGGGCACACGGATGAATGCACGGGGGTGGGAGCGAAGTCGGTGCTAGCCAAAAAACGGTGTGTATTTAGGAGGAGAAATTTCAAGGCACATGTGGAAGCACCGAATTGCTAGTTTTGTGTAAAAAGCACGTTTTTCCGCACAGGTACTGAGCCAGATTCAGCTTTCGGGCAGGTCAGGGGAGCTGCATCAGTTTACGCCGCGACTGAGTTTGGCTGTCGGTGTTCGTTTCACTCGTGTTATTTAGCGTAAATGCTAGTCTTTTTGCTAAACACATTGTAACCTTTTCAGAATTNCGGTCCCGGTCCCGGTCTGACCAGTTCCCCTCTTCTCCGCCCTGCAGGGTCCCTCTGCTTCCTGAAGACGGGCGTCCGCGATGGCCCCAACAAAGGGAAGAGCTTCTACGTGTGCGGAGCGCAGGGCCCAGCGGCCTGCGGCTTCGTCGTCCCGGCGCCGTAAGTGCAGGGAGGGGGGGCGGGAGGGGTGTGCGGCTGAGGGGGGAGGGACACGGCGCACGACTGTTCTGAGGGAAATGCAGCGCTGTGTCAGCGGTGATAAACTTTTATTTTCTTAGTCACATAGTCTTTGACAAGATTCGCCGAGTATTTCGGCCCAAGTAACTGGTTTTGCCGTTGCTCTTCCTTGGGCAGCTTGTCTTGTCTGTATTCCTCCTCTTTTCCTTTCCTGTTTTCAGTATTCCTGCTTCTCACTGCTTGATCCATGAGGAATGCATGGTGGAGCTGCAAGTCCTGGTTCAGCAGCAGCACAGAGATGAATACCAGTAAGTTCCTCAAAGTTGAAACAAAGGTTTGTTGTACAGGTTTGAAAATTTGGAATTGTGTGATGACGGCTTGTAGTTTCCTCCTAGAATTGAAAAAGCTCATCCAGCCTTGAGAAGTTCACTTAGTATGTTTCTAAACATTTACAATTTTTATAAGCAATCATATTAAATGGTATAAACCTAAGTGATCAGATAGTGTTTGTTTTTAACAGAGTCGAACATGGGTCAGTGGTCGGGTTCGTCCAAGGCTCACAATGGTTGCATCGAATTCACTAATTTTAATTCTGATAAAGTTCTTGCAGCAGTCCTGGCTGGCTGCCAGTTTAAAAAAAGATCACATCCAAAGTTTTTCTGTTCCTGGGGTGCTTTCAAGATGAGGTGGCCAGTGCAATATAACTAAAAGAATAGCTGTTTCCTTACACCTTGAAATCATAGGACGCGTTTGAGGCTCTGAACATAGTATTTTTGCCTGAACAGTTACTTTTTTATTGCTAAAATGAAAAAACAAACTACCCGAAACCTTAGGAATCTTTATTCAGAGAACAGTGCTTTTGTAAAAAGCTTTGTTGCCAGTGTTCATGGCCTTTTGCTATTCAGAAGTCTGGATGTAAAGTGCAGATCAAGACAACTTGTCTGTGATGCTTTTGGTGCAAAGTACTTTTTAAAGAACACTTAAAGTTCCTTTACTGGCTCCTGCAGTTCAAATCTTTTTTTTGTTCTTTGGCAGGTTGTTTTACCGATGCTTTAAAAGTAAGTTGAATGGGAAGAAGTGGTGTGGAAGCGTCCCGTGGCAGGTATGAATGTTTAATTTGTATTATAGTATCAGCTTATTCCACCATGACCTTTCATTCTGTACACCGTAATCACTTCTGAGACTACATAGTGGGAGAGTTTGTATTTTCTAGCTGAAAAGTGTGTCAGCCTGCTGTCTTCCAGATATGACTTCTCTTACTCCTGAGTTGTATGAAGTAATCGCTGTTCTCCAGTCTTAAAAGAAGCTTGGGTCTGATCTCTGGCTGTCCTCTTTTCTTGACGATAATGCTGTCAGGACTTGATTCCCACAAAAACACAGGAATGGCAAAGAAAGCAGAAATCCAGGAGTTTTGTTTTGGTTTACTTGTAAAATTTTTATCCTAATCCTGTTAAAATGATAGGAAAGATGGTGTTCCTAGAGAATGAAGTCTTGCTTGTAATGATTAGGTTGTGTATATAATTAGCAGACTTGAATAATTTGTACGTTAGCGTTTACTCGCTTGTATATGTTGCAGCATCCAAAAGCTACCACAGTGTCAAAAGCCTTAGAATCCCAGCCCAACGCAGTACCTCTGTTCAGTTCCAGCGGCCAAAGAAATCCGTTCAAAGTGATAGACAAGAACTGTGAACCATCATCCTGGAAACAAAGTAAGCAAGGAAACGGAGAGGAAAGTAAAGCAAAAGAAGTAAAAGCAGAGAAAGAGAGTGTGCTGGTGTCACAGAAAGAACATAAATCAACCTCCAGTTCCTCCACAGAGAAGGAACCTCTAGAAGGGCTGAAAACTAAAAAGCAGGAGTCCACGAGAAATAAGAGTGATCAAGAAGTTAAGGGAAACACAGTGTCTGAATCTAAACTTGATCTTTCTGAGGCTCGGAAAGGGAAAAACACACTTCGGGAGGAAGAGAAATATGGCGGCAGTGGCAGGGATTCCAAGAAGTCTTCTGAGTGTGTGGAGAAAGAGCCAGGTGGGAGATCAACACTCTTTCCACTAAATCTTGGAAAGCAAAGTACAATTACCAAGCCTCCAGAGGAGGAGCAGCTCGGAGAGAAAGGCTTAAAAAGCTGTGGGGATGAAGAAACCAGAGAGAAAGAATATGTTGGTGGGAAGAATGGAGAGACAAAACTGATGTCTAAAGAAGATGCGGTTTCCCCAGCAGTATCACAGTCGGCATTGCAACATCCTGCCCTGAAGGGAGGAGCAGAGGCAGTGGTGCCCAAGACACGAGTCAGGTTAGGGCTGGGACAGCCTACTGATGAAGTGTCTGGCAGTGACGGTGATGAAGTAGGATTTGTTTATTCCTCTTCAGGTAAAAGTAAACCTGAGAAATCAGTTGAGGGTTTGCAGTCAAGAGAGATTCCTTCAGGAAAATCAGGAAAGAGCCTGCAGGGGACATCTTTGCCAGGATCTGCAGCATCATATCATGTGGAACATGTGGAACGACCCCAGGAGCCTAAAGCTCTTCACAACCACCTTGTAGTCCAGCTGAAGCAGAAGAAGGTTGTTTATTGCACCTTTTATTCCCCTTTTTTGGTTCTGTGTTCGGGGTGACTTCCCCTACTTGTGACAGGCATCAGAATATGGTATCCCCTCGCAGCAGAAACTCAAAATATTTAAATGGTTTAGGAAGATGGGGCAAGGGAGGGAATTCATCCTAGGCACAGGCTAGTTGTTTTAAGCCACATACGAGAGAGTCACCCCTCAAGTAATACAACCTTCTGCATTTGGGGGTGCTCAGTTTTGACCTGCCCGAGGTTGTGTCCATCTTTTATCCAGAAAGTAATTTGCGTAAGATGGAACAGTGCACAGCCAGCTTAACCTTTTCAAGTAATGTCACTGTTTCTGGTGGTCTCTTGTGGAGTAAGAGTGACCTAGCCATGAAAGCTCACACTAAGAGGAAATAAACTACCTGTCTGTTTGCTTTTTTTAGTAATTGCCAATAACCATGTTCTGTAGTTTTTATTATAAAAACTCCTGTTTGCTTAGAGGGCAGAACAGAACCTCAAAATAAACAGTCAGAACTGTTGCTTCTGCTAGTATAGAAAGAAACGTGCAAGTGGGTTGAACCTATGTTAAGATTGTCCAAGTCACTTGACTACCTGTTCCTCCTGTTTCATAAAAAGGGAGAGGCCCTGCATCCTTTCATCTCTTCTAAAGTATGCTAATGGTTAGTCTGTTTTGCGCTATAAGACTATTTAATCACCCTGGATGGCAATTAAATGCTTTTGGAGATTGTATAACAGTATCAAAATACAAATTGCTATGGCTTAAGATCAGTGTTTTTAAACTTTTGACCTGATGATTACTCTCTGTTGGCAGAGACCATGGTAAGCACCCTCAGATTTTGGATTCTTTTTTGTTTTGCAGAGTACATTAGCTACAGTGAACATTCAGCTGCTGCCAGATAAAGGGGAACGGTTATTAAAGCAAGTGCAGGATTTGGAAGCTGCACTCAGTGCTCTTAACATTTCAACAGCAGATACTACTGAAAAAGGTAGGGCTAAATTATTTTGCCACAGAACTCTGCAAAACAGTTTGTCTTACGGTAGTTGTTAATATTGAGGAAAAATAGCATACACTTATATATGGCATGTGGTCTATATCAAGTTTGTCTGTTGAGATTGACTGAAGATGAAAAGTTGGTTGCAAAGTGTGTGTCTGGGAGAGGATGAATGGAACAACTCAAACGTTTCCTCTGTTGAAGTGTGGTGGCTTCCCGAGAGAGTTTTCTCCCATGGTTAGGACCCAGGGCTAGTTCTGTTTCCAGCTTTGGCTGCTTGATTGAGGCCGGTGTCTGTCTGAGAACTTGTCAGCAAAGTGTGAACTTCCTCTGTGTTGCAGTATGGAACCGTGCTGCTTATGCATGTTCTCGCTGCTGTGTCTGAATGTTTCGGTGACCAGTTCCAAGCAGTTTCCAGTGTGCCATTCCTGTAAAGTGACTTCCTTATTCAGTTAACTAGGGTTAATCACCTGTGGAAGAGAGGCATTTTGTTGAGTTACTTGTATGGTTGCGACGAGGGAGGGAAGACACAAGCGGACGACTCAATCTGAGTGATNTTAAGCAATAGTTAGGTCAGTGCATATATTTCTTGGAGTATTCATTAATCTCTAAATAACAACATTGGGCACTTATATTGCACTTTGCATGTTCTTAAGCACTGTACAGACATTACCTTGTTAGGCCTTTGTGAGAGGGCTCATCAGCCCTGCTTGCCAAAGAAGCGGAACTCGGCAACAGTCAAGCTGCTGGCGACGAATCGAGCTGCCAAGGTAGAAAGGTTTGTTACAAAAAGAGGGATGAAGTGGGTTGTAGGAGAATGCCCAGCTTGAGGAACCTTTCTGTGCCTTCCTGGACAGGCCCCTTCCTTACTTTGTGGGGGTTACAGCCCTGCCTTACTGCTTATTTCAAAGAGAGTCGGAGACATGAGTGAGTAGGAGAAGTTCTTGGGGGTGGGCGTCAGTAGCAAACTGACTTAAGGACCAAGGATTTGCATTTGTTCACCCTGGGTCTGCTCCCCGGTGCCTCCGCCTTTTCCCCAGAAGTGGTTTGTAGAGTTTTTGCTGCTGATTGTTTGGAAATCAGGGGCAGGGTGTGAGCGAAAACTGGGTGGACACGTGTGAAACTGCGGCTGTGTGCAACTTACTCAGAGGCACAAAAGCAAGCTGTTTTTGAGGCAGAGCCTCAGTCCAGTACTGTATTTAGACATCCTATTTGTCTGTGTTCCCAACTCAGAAATCTATTTCAGCACAAGCTTATGTCCATCTCTGGACAAAGCAGCTTGACTTTATGAACTAGCCTGAACCCCATTACATTCCCATGTAAGACTTCAACTGCATGCCTAAAATTCAGTACGTGGTTTGCTGATTAAGAACAGGCTGTTAAAGCAAGAACACTTAAGCGCCAGTGAAACGGCTCTTTGCCTAACGCAGGAATGAAGCGACTAATAATAGTGAGGCCCTCACTCCTGTATATTTTGCTTCTAGTGTGTTGGATAAATTGGCACCTGTGGGCACTTAGTAAGAAATACGTTAAAAATCCCAGTATTTGCCAGGAAACGCCCTGCGCTGAGGTCATTATTGCTATCATTTACATTGCAATCACAGTTGCTCTCGTAGTACTCCTTAAGGTATACACTTGCCTCAGGTGGCTCCAAGTATTTTATCTGCATCCATTTACTTCATATTCCTGCTTGGAAACAAGCGGAGCAAAGTCGCCGCTGAATGTGAAAGGGCACACGGATGAATGCACGGGGGTGGGAGCGAAGTCGGTGCTAGCCAAAAAACGGTGTGTATTTAGGAGGAGAAATTTCAAGGCACATGTGGAAGCACCGAATTGCTAGTTTTGTGTAAAAAGCACGTTTTTCCGCACAGGTACTGAGCCAGATTCAGCTTTCGGGCAGGTCAGGGGAGCTGCATCAGTTTACGCCGCGACTGAGTTTGGCTGTCGGTGTTCGTTTCACTCGTGTTATTTAGCGTAAATGCTAGTCTTTTTGCTAAACACATTGTAACCTTTTCAGAATTCCGTTATTACCAGAGTCGTTCTCTCACTTGAATTGTCATTAACAAAAGCAGTAATTAAGAAATGCACGCATTTTGTAAAACTGTATTCTTCCTCTTAAATACGAAAGAGGNTATGATCACCTCAACTGGAGAGTTACTTTATGATCTAATATCAGTTGAGTTGATGAAAAGATCCGGTTGATAGCTCTGGAAACTGAAGATCTCTAGCAAGGAAGCAGTAACTCACAGGCCACCACACAACAATGTCTTATACCATATCTGGTTTTAAGCAAGACAGGCTTTTCCAGGAGGGAGAGAAATCTCATGAGTTCTTGGCCCATTCATTCTTGGATGCTCAGATAGTTTTTGTGACCAAAACATTGACAAGAAAGATGACATTAAAAGGAGTAAATCCTGTGGGAACAGTGTGCGGAATTGACCTTTTGTTTACCCTAATCTGATCACAGTTGCAAAGTTCACGGTGTTCGTCTAACCACACATTGAGGCTTGAGCTGAACTGCATTGCCTGTCACATAGGAGCAGGTTAAGAGCATGCATGTTGGTAGTAGCAGTGGCTCAGGTGATACGGTAACAGGCTACCCAGCTGTTAAATCCGTGTGACTGCTTAATAATATTTTGCAAGCAGACTATTGGGCAAAACAAAGGCCCTTCTCTGGGCTGTAACGCAAGGCTCTGAGGTCCCTTGTGCACCCCTTTCAACCTGCGATTCATTTCTTCTTGAGGGGAGGATGGCACAGGCAGTGGCTGCCGTGAGGAATCTTTGCCCAACCCATTTGGCAGGCCAGGTGGTACACAGTTGATAACACCGATACCGCTCCAGGATCCTACAGCAAGGACCTCTTCAGGCTCACACAATCACCCCTCTGCTGCTGCTACTTTGGATTCCAGTGAATATTGTGGCCACAGTTTTGGAAGTAAGTACAGAAAGACTTTTTTTCATTAAAGAGAGCACCAGTGAGAATTATTTCTGAAGTAATCCTGCAACTGGGGGATATACGTGAGAGTACTAAACCTTTTTTGTTACTGTGAGCTGCATACTGCCCCCCAGGCATCTGTAGCCACAGAGGTGGCGCTCAGTCTCTGAGATGAAAGGTCTGCTTGGGAAAGTTAGCTTTGTAAACACACGTCATGCATAATACTGTATCTTTCCAGTGAAGTCTGGTTTGCAGAATCTATATGGAGGAAGAATGACAGAAGAACGAATCAGGGCTGTACACAGTGCCACAAGTGAGGCTATTAATCATCTTCACAAATCTCTAGAATCCTGTCCAACAGAGCAGACAGTAGCTGAAGATCCCTCTGGATTGACGGTGAGTTGGCATGGATGAAGGATGTTGTGCTGATGAATTTAGAGGTTTCTCGTTACATCCATCATGAAGTGTAACATCTGGGTGATACCCTAGAGCATGCTGTCCTTTCACACTTTGAAGTACTTTGCAGTTTTCATCCTGCTGGAGGGAGACACTCTAATTACTTTCCATTCATAACAGTTGCTTCAGATTGCCAGTACTGATGTTCTGCCCTCTTGCTGTGGTGTCCTCAGAATATTTAGCACTTGAATGAAGTAGTAGTGCCTCAGACAAAGCAACCAACCCGTAACCATTTGTTTGTTCACAACTGGTAGAGCAGAAGCAGGTCTCTAGTGAGGAACAGACTGAGAACCTTCTTGTTGTTCTCTTCTCCCAATTGGGTCTCCCAGTGAGCTATAAGAAATAGTCCTTTAAAAGTGTTTCAGGTGATTGAGTTCATGCAACCCAATGGACTCCAGAGTAGTCTGTTCTGATCTGCCAAAGAGCAGCTCTGTATCTGTCAGGTGGTGGAGAACCCATAGTTGAGGTTATGTGCAAGGTATTGGAAGGCCCGTACCTCTACGAGATGGTGTGTTGATGTATATGTGTTGTATCACTTGTCAGATCCTCTTGGGACCTTTTCAGTGCTGGGGAATGCTATTTCGTGTCTTATGATGACAGTATGTAGTCCCTTTTCCTGTCTTTTAAGAGTCTGTAAGGGGCCTTAGACTTGGTGAGGAAATCCCTCTCCTCCACAGTGATGCCTTTTGTGAGCAAGGTAGGCTTGGGTCAATTTTCCACCTGAACAAGCCGCCTTTGCCTGCCCTTGGAGCACTGTGAGGTGCTACATTGGTTTGTGCACAAAGTGTCGGCAAGACTCATCTATGGTACTGCTGACCTCCTGCCTGCAGGAGTTGTTTATTTTCCATATCCCCACTCATGTGGGAGAAGAGCAGATAGGCAGACTCCTTTTACTAGGACTGTAGTAGGACAGTTCAAATGGATAATTTGGTACAGAAGCAGAAGTGTCTGAACTTTGCAAGATATTTCCTTCAAATCCTCTGTCTCGCCCTCTCAGGTTTCACTGCTGCTGCACCAAAAACAGGCACTTGCATGGCTACTCTGGAGAGAGAGTCAGAGGCCGTGTGGAGGAATTCTGGGTAAGTGATAGAACAGGAAAGTGGATTGGGGGGGGCAGGTTATGGCAGCAACAGTTTGGCACATAACTTACTCAGAGGCCCATAACTAGTTATTTTGTAGGCATGTCGAAGGGGCTTGTTTTTCTTTGCCCTTTGACCTTTGACAGCTATTGACCCATTACTAAGTCATACCCTGAAATGGTCATACGTGTATTTTTATTTCCAGGGTTCCCTAGGGCAATTTCTGTTGCAGCATTTACCTCAGTGTAGATCTGAGCTAGGAGGGCTCCTTTCTGCAGGTCATCACAACTTCCTGTGTGTCTTTTTCCAGCGGATGACATGGGCTTGGGGAAGACTGTAACGATGATTGCTCTCATTCTGGCCCAGAAGCAGCTGAAGACAGAGAAAAGAAAGGAGAAGCTAGAAATATGGCTGTCCAAAAATGGTACAGAACTGTTTCCATCATACAGTACATACGTTATCATGCCGTGCCATTTAAAATGCCTAAAGCATTCTAGGTTCATGGCTGGTAAAACAACAGATTCTATCTGTGCTCACTTCCTTTCTGTAGGAGACTTCCGTTGGGCTTAATGTTTACTGCACTCCCTTGCAAGGCCTTTCTCTTGATCAGTGTCATTTGTTCTTCCATTGGATGCGTAGGATTTCCCAACTCGTTACTTGATATTGTTTTGGGTTTTGTTTTTTTTATTGATTAGTTTCCTGAACCAGTTAAAGCCAGCATATGCTGTTCTGAAAAAAGTTTCATGTTTTTTTTCAACATATGCGAACATACACATAGTTTTTGTAGTGTAAGGACTTGCATTAGTTACTACTCACTTCCCAGTGACTGAATTTTTTTGTTTTCTTCCCCCCATAAGATTACTTTTATCTTGTCCATAGAGATAAGGGATGTTGGAGTTTTTAAAGAGTATTGTTTCTGTGTCTGCAACTGTTACTGTATCCATCCTCGTGGAATCGTTTGGACTACTTCTTCCTGTCTTGTCAAGTTTACTGACTGTGTGGTTGTTTTTCATGTGTGGTTCAAAATGGTAGCATTTCAGTCTTCTGGAATAGGAAGGAAGAATTTATTTGGTACTGTATTCTCAGGAGAGATCAGGATTACTTCCTGAATTCTAACCTTTGAGCTTATCCAAAGGAAGGGCACAGATATATAGCATGACTGTGAGCAGACAGGAGGTGATGCATTAGTGTTTAAGTAGAGGTTTTTTCCATCCGGAACTAGCAGTCTCCAAGAATGTAATGTAGAGGTGTCTGCTTCACAAACTGTGCTCACAGGAAAAGTAGAGCAATATTCTCAATTGTTGCGAATTTCCAAAACTTTGTTGTAGTCTAATGTGAAGACATTGAAACCTGTCTGCAATATTTCCCTGCAGATTCCACTGTTATCTCTTCCCGCAGTACTTTAATCATTTGTCCTGCATCCTTGATCCATCACTGGAAGAAAGAGATTGACAGACACGTGGGCTGTGGCAAACTGAGGGTCTATTTGTACCATGGGCCAAACCGGGATAAACATGCAGAGGTGTAAGTGCTAAATATAACCAAGAAAAGTAAAATACTACTTAGCAAGAGATTTTTACGTGTCAGAGTTGAAATTCAGTGGCTGTAGAATGATGGAAGAACCTGAAGTATGGAAATGTGGAGGATCCAGAAGGTCAGGCTGATGTCTGCTGTCAGGATGTATATAGCAAAACCGCTATGGCCTGTACCCACGCCAAGTGGTTCTGGTGTAGGCTGTTGCTGTTCCTAATAACAAAACAAAGGCATATATTCTCTAAAATATCTCTTGCTTGCGAAGATTGTCAGTGGCAGTTTCCTCCATGCTTGTGCTTTGTGGTTGTTTTTTTTTTTTTACCAGCTGTGTGTCTAGATCAGAAAATGTTCTACACCACTTTAGACCATGCTGAGCAGTATTTCTAGGTGCCAGATTCTAAGTAGGGTTCATCTCATGTGGTGTGCATTCTGTGCCACTGGCTTTTACCCTCTTCTTGAGCTTGCTGTGTCTACTTCCAGCATCCATAAAATGGGGACAGTGTGTCCTTCCTGTTTGCCTGCTATGAAGCTCAGTTTTCTGTAAAACTGCATTTCAGCTCTTGTAGAACTGTGGTGTTCTTAAACCTTCAGCGTGCATTTTGTCTGTCTCGCAAAATGAATTCCTCATTTATTCTTGCTCCCGATTACTACTTCTCCATTACGCAGGCTCTCCGAATATGATGTTGTTGTCACAACCTACAGCCTTCTCTCCAAGGAGGTTCCCACAAGCAAAGAGGAGGGGGAAGTCCCTGCCGAGGACCATAATGTGGAGGTGAGAAGCCATGTTGTTGATAGAGGATTGCCTTAATGTTTTCTTCTGAGGTGTTGCAAGCCATTATTGTTTCAAGGAGCACTCTATGTATGCATGCGAGCATACGGCGAGCAGCAGGTTGAATATTTTCTTTCCCCGTAAGTCCCCTGTTGAGTTTGCACAATAAAAATAAAGTGATGAGAGAAAGTGCCTGT
The DNA here is from genome assembly GCA_013400535.1 of Scopus umbretta. NCBI lineage: Eukaryota > Metazoa > Chordata > Aves > Pelecaniformes > Scopidae > Scopus > Scopus umbretta. The sequence continues at coordinate 46,679 of VZTL01018250.1, forward strand.
GAAGTGCAGAAAGACAATAGGGAAAAATATTCACAATAAATCTGTTCTGTAGTAATACAGAGTACGCTACATTGAATACAGTTGAAATGTCTTAAAAAGTAATTTTAAGAAGCACAGTAATGAATCTCATACTCTTCCATTTGAGGTGAGACTGTGAAGGAACACGTGAATCTCCTGTTGGGCGTTCTTTGCTGATTGAAGCACCGATGTCGCTTTAAACTACCTGAAAACTGTCGCGCTCAGGCTCTGGGTCAGTCTGAACTGAGACTGAGGCAGCTTACATGCTGCGCTCCTGAAGAAACAGCAGTGTATTTGCTCGGCTATGAAAATAATAAAGTGGTTGCTGAATGCTAACTGAACTTCGCCACACAGTACAAAGTCCCTTGCTGGTGGATATTGTTGTCTCCTACCTCTGTGTACAGATCTAGATGTAGCTCTTAAAGCAAATAGGCCTTTGAATTTCCTGCAACTTCAAGGTGGCATCTATAAAACTGTAGAGAGATCAGAATAATTATGTGTGGTCCTCGGTCCCAGCCTAGCAAATTTTACTGATACGAAATGCCTCTTGGGAAGAAAGAAGCGATAAAATGTTAAAAGCAAGAAAAATAGCAAAGGGTTAGAAATTGTTATTAAGAACAGGCAAATATATGTTGTATTCTTCAGCTTGTATGCTTTCATGGAAGCTTTGAAGAGATTTGTTTGAGAGCATCTCTTACCTGACATTAAGAGCTCAGATTACTGCCGACTAACATCAGGAAAAGGCTTCTTGCTGGAAAAACATGTTTGCTTGTGGCTCTTTAGAGAGCCTAGCAAGGCTATTGCTCTGGGTTATAAATAGTCTGCTTTTTCTTTCAGAGTGGGTCATCTCCCTGTTCCCCTCTGCTGAGGGTAGCTTGGGCTCGAGTTATATTGGATGAAGCCCACAATATTAAAAACCCAAAGGTTCAAACCTCTGTAGCTGTGTGCAAACTGAGAGCTAGCGCCAGATGGGCTGTCACCGGGACGCCGATACAGAACAACTTACTGGACATGTACTCTCTCCTGAGGTGAGCTGGCTGCATGTGAACACATGGATAGGGCTCCAATTCCAGTAGTTCTTTGCTGATGAAGTGACGAATTTGTTTCGAAGTGGAGAGCTTTCTAAGATAATGTGGGGTAGTGAGACTAGTTACTTTAGAAACTGGATTGACAAGGCTGTGGCTGAGGCAGTGTGCAAGGCTGACCATGTGTCTGCTCTTGCGTGTAGCTATTCTGCTTCTGTAGAGGACAAAGGGGAAATTACTTCACCTTGGGGACAGAGGAGATCTGAATAGCCACAAAACCAGTGTTAATGAACAGATGTTTTGTGCAGTAATCCTTGTTCCTACCAGGGCATCCTGGGAGGACCTTATTAAACAGAGTTGTGCCACAAGACCATTGAAGGAAAGGGTGAAAAGTTTGGCTTCTTTAAACAAATGATGAACAGGTTAAACTCTGTGCTCCTCAT
>VZTL01018250.1:56525-61525 GCA_013400535.1 Scopus umbretta
CTGAATGTTGCTCGTGGGAACTTCCAAAACAAGCTAATGTGCTTCGGTACAAAACCAGCTGCTGAGTGGCAGCATTAAGGAGCTGTTTCTACAATACGGAAGTTACGTCGACAAGTGTTCCCTGTAACCGTGTGTCAGATGCAACCATTTTTATGTAAATATTCTTGAGTGAAGACCTCTTTCAGTGGAGTTTGCCTTCCTGCTTCGTTCTCCTCTTCCCTCACCAGCTACTCAGCTTTCTCCAAGTACTATTGGCCAGAAATATGGGGCTACATGGAACGGTGGTCTAATTCATGCAGTTGACTTTGCGTGCAGTTGTTGCATACTTCTTCCAAGGGCAAAGGGAAATACAGTCAGGGTAAATATTGGCGATCAAGCTAGTAAACCTAAGGTAACCTGGGAGCAGGTTTTGCTCTACAGAGGAAAAAATGGGATGCTCTGGAGGCAGGCAAAGGGGGCAAGCACAAAGGGTTTGATATTTCAATTGTTCCTGAACATAAGCCCTTAAGGTTTTGGTTTTTTTTTTCTTTTTTTTCACCTTGAAGGAATCCTGCTCTCGAGGATCAGGCATGTGACCGCATTTACCGAGTGGGGCAGCAGAAGGATGTTGTGATACACAGGTCAGGATTTTCCTTTGCAGTAAATGAGGCGGCTGCTGCTCATGTACTGCCTGGCTTTAGTCAGTGAGACAAGGCCTTCATCTGAGGCTTGTTCCTTTACTTAAAGCTAGGCACAAGGTCTAACAGTGGGATTGGGGTTTGGGCACTGAGATAGAGCCCACTTGAAAATGTTTCTGTGTGACACTTGCCTGCATGTTGCTGTCCTGATAGCTAGCAGTGGATTATTGTTTTTTCAATCTGTGGTTTAGTGGGAATGTCCTGTTCATTCCCGAGAACAATTCAGGCACCAAACCATTTCTCTTCTCTTATTGAGTGGAGATTTTTTGCCGTGCTCCCGATGCCTGGACCTTTCTGATGTCATTGACATAAACATATAGAGCTGTTCTAGTAAGTGGCAAAGTTGGCTTTTAGAAAAAGCAGCTCTAACTGTTAAGTACAAAAAGGCTAGCCTAGTTATTGTAAATGCACAGCAAATTCAAAGAAACTGGAATCTAAAATGCTATTTTGTGTACGATGCTTATAGTAGAATAGGTGTCATCAGTTATCAAACAGTCATTACAGGATTTTGTCACAGAATTGCTGTTGCTTCAGATGACCAAAGCCAAGGCCTAAAGTGCATCGGACTTTCATTTGAAATGTTATAATATCTGGATATGAGAACAGCTGTTTTCTGTGCACAGGTATATTTTTGTCAGTCACATAATAGGCTGCTAATTTTTAAGAGAGACAAGTCTTTGGAAATTTCCTGCGGAAGTGCTTATATAATGCTGACACTTTTTGCTAGCAGTTGAGGTGATGTGGCTTTGTTTGCTTTAGGTTTGTCTGTGAAGGAACGGTAGAAGAAAAGATCGTACAGCTTCAGAGGAGGAAGAAAGTTCTCGCCCAGCAGGTGCTGTCAGGCAAAGGGGAGGCCTTCACTAAGCTCACTCTGGCCGACCTCAAAATCCTCTTCGACATCTAATTATCCTTTACACAACAGAACGTGTTTTTTATACCTACTAGTAACTGTGCAGACTTCACCAAAGGACTGCTGTTTTACGGTGGTAATTTATTTTGCGCAAATAACTACATTTTTGTAACTGTTCTGGGAAGAGAAGTTATCAACTTAAGGAATTTGTTTTAATACTGAAATTACATCTTGTATCCGCAGGTTAATAAAGTTATAAATTAAGTTATTGTTTTAAAAAACCACTTTTGAGTAAACATTAAAAGCAAACATTTGCTTGTTTCTTGGTTTCCGATGTATGGTTTTTAGTTAGAAAACTTTCCCCTTCAGGACAGGAGAAGCACGGGCACAAGTGAAACCAGAACAAGAGAGGCAAGCGTGAGCTAGGAAAGTTCAGAGGTTGAGTGGCGAGGTTGGGTGGGCACAAAGGAAGCAAAAAAAGTTTTTGAGCACAATGCTGTAAGACAACTATAAAAACTTTGTACTGTATAAGTAACAAAATTAAGGAAGGACTTGGAGGACTGCTTCGTTTTGTTCCTTAGGAGGACTTTTTGTATCTAAGTGAAGAACCTCTTTTCTACCCTGCTCAAAACATTATTCAGGCAGGGAAGTAGATTTGTCGTGTTCCTGTGAAACAGAACCTGAACTCCTGATTGTTGTGGGGTTTTCTTTTCTGAGTGTTCAATCATGTAAGGTTTCCTTGGTGCAAACCTTTTAATGTATAGACTGTACGTCCTTAGAAGATGCTCCCATTTTTTAATAGTAGATGAGTTGCAAGTCCTTGTTTAATGGCTTGTATTCTCTCTCCTATCGGAAGTGGTATGTGCAGGTGAGTGAAATTTCTAGGCAAATTTTTTTTTTTTTAATTGTTAGTGTGTCTTCCCTGCCTCCACCTCCCTCTGCTGTGTCCCTGGCCATATCCACTGCATGCTCTGGTTTTCTGTTGATCACGCTATTTCTCTGGGATTTGGCACAGTTCCTGTAAGTTCCATACCAAAATGAGGGCCTTTGATGATTTTCTTTCTAATGCTAAGTGGTAGAGCATGACAAGTTAGTGTGTTGATAAGAAACTAGATGTTGGTTCCCATGTGGTCATTCCCATGGAATAAGATAACAGCATGTGGTAGCCGCCTGAGTGAAGGAGAGATCTATTTGCAGATCAGTAGTTCCTGTTAGTACAGTGTCCTGGTGGAGTATGATATGGCTTTTCTCTTACCTGCCTTGACATGATGTACAAGTGAAGCTGTGGGATTATTCCCATGTATTGCACAGATACAGGGGCTAGGGGGCACAAAAATAGTAATTTGTACTTTTTGTGTGCATATGTTCATAAATTGAACCATGGTGGAAGAGTCTTGAGCAGCTCTCGGAACCAAGGAAGGGTATGCAACTTGGGCAATTTAACCAACATAGCACACTGCTCGTTTGCCTTGCTACGCTGGTTTTCTGGAAAACAGATCGGAACATCTTTTTACTTCCACAAAACAGGAAGCCATGGACTAGCTTTCCAAAATGACTTTATTTTGGGTTGGACATTTACATGAGCAGAATTTGGGTTACAGTTTCTTCTCTGGAGTTCACGTGCACTCTGGTCTGAGCTCCTCTCCCTTTCCTTGGAGCTACTGTTAGGCTAGCAGGTTTCCCTCTTCAAGGTGTATGAAGGTAACTGTAGTCTCAATGCAGTATAACCGTTAGGTGTATTGGATATTGCCAGGGGAATTAATTGCTTTTTCTATTTGTATGAAGTTCTCTCCGGGAAAGGGCTTCAGCATTTCTTAGGAAATCCAAATAACCAATGGGCTATGAAGTGGCATTCAGCTTAGTTCAGAGAAATTCTGAAGCTGGAGGTCTAGCACATGCCTCTTGGATACCATCTTCTGAAACGGCAAATTGATGCAGCTACGAGAAGTGAATGAAGAATATGTCATTTGGGTATTCACTGTCAAATTTTTAAAGGAATTTTGTCGGGTGAGGGGGGTGGTTTGACTTTGGTTTGACAATTCTCTTCAGAACCTGAGCAAAAATATATCTCAAAATACCGCTACCAACATGTAGCCCATGTGTAACCAGGTATCTGCATCTCACTGGAACACAAAAATACTAGGGCCTCGTTTCATTACAGAAAATAAACTTCACTGTAACACTTACTATAAAGAAGATCAGGGTTTCTTTTTCCACTCCTTTGTCAAAAAGCAGTCTGCCTTTGCTTCTGTCCTGAAATCTTCTTCTACAGGCTCCTTAGAAGCGAGACAAACCCCACTGCCACCTGCTCAGGACTAATGGACGGGAGTTAGCGAGGCCGCCAGGCTAAGACTCGGGAGCATCCTGCGGCCCTCTCGGAGAGGCCCGAGAGCCATTCACCACCTATGGTCACTGACGGAGTTGTGACAGGAGGTGTGACAGAATAGCATCTGATGGTGTGAGAGAATAGCGCCTGACGGTGCTCCGTGGCGTTTAAGGGCAGCGTTTCCATGGGGCAGCTTACATACTGACGGGCCTGGATGCAGAACAAATGCTGGAGGCTGCCATGGAAGGCTGGGAAGGTGTGCCGCCATGGCGTCGCCCTTCCTAACCCTCGTCCTACGGCAGTAGCGCTTCCTTGTCCCTCAACCCCCTTCTGCCGCTACTCCCAAGAGTGCTTTCCTCGCTCCCTCTCAGGTGCCAGGAAAAAAATAAGGCGCGTAGGCGCGTTGCCTGCTCGCCAAGGGAGCCGGCGGGGGGCGGCTGCGGGGCGCCGCGGCAGGGCCGAAGCGGGCCGGCCGCAGAGGAGAAGCAGCGGTCAGGATGGCCGAGCGGTCTAAGGCGCTGCGTTCAGGTCGCAGTCTCCCCTGGAGGCGTGGGTTCGAATCCCACTCCTGACAGTTCCTTTTCATTTTCGTCCGCCCTCCGCGGGGCGCCCTTTTCGAGTGCCGGTGGCCCTGGGGCGCGGAGGGGGCGGTGTTTCTGCACCGCGGCGAGTGGGCTAGCGGAGCACTAGGCTGTGCCGGGGACACGCGTGGTGCCCACGCGTTTGTGTCTTCGTTCGGCGTGGGTGTTGCCGTCGCGGGTCGGGTCCGTCCTGCGGGAGGGTCGAGGGCTGCCATCACCCCGGGCGGGGGGGCCGCCATCAGGGGCGCTAGGGAACGCCTGAACACGACGGCCGGTTAGCTCAGTTGGTTAGAGCGTGGTGCTAATAACGCCAAGGTCGCGGGTTCGATCCCCGTACGGGCCAATATCTGTTTTGTTTGTCCCTGCTGTAGGGAGCTGCCCGCCCACCCCCCAACCCCCCAAAACCCTTGTTCTGCCGGTCAGCGGAAGTCCCGGTGCCGCTTCCCACAGCTCCCAAAGGTCTGAAACACGGAGGGGAACAAAACTCGGAGGAGGTAAATGTGGCCTGTTGGACTCACCCGCAGAGCAAAGGAGGGTAAAAAGGCTGCTGTGGTTTTGCTCAGGGT
>VZTL01018250.1:64025-66861 GCA_013400535.1 Scopus umbretta
GTTTTCTGGAGCATTTCTCAGTCTGTGCAGGATCAGGAACCTGCAGAAAGGTGGGATCAGGAGCTGGCATTCCTTACATGGCACAAGAGTGCACACCTCCAATCTGCCACCATGCTGAACGGACATTTTGGCATGTTTGGGCACATTTATAAACAATTTCTCACATGTACACATGCTGTGCAAAGGACCTGTTGTCTTGCAGAAAGACACAAATCCTATTTGTCCCAGCACTAAAATTAAATTTCATAAACTGAGGTAATAAACTGGTTTCCAGTCTGCTTTTTTTAGTAATAGCCTGTCAGTTCTCAAAAGAATTCTGACTTGTCTGTTCCTTGTAATTTTCCATGCTGAAAACCAATGTATGAAGTGCGATTCCCCAAATAATGGGCATTTCTTCTTGTGCGCCAATAAGTGAGGATGAAGATCAGGATGAGGATGAGCACAGATGGAGCAGGAGACTGCACAGGCAGATCAAACTCAGCAAAAAGCAAAGCTTTTAGATTACATTTCTGGTTTCATGTGTACATGGCATATGAGATTACTGGAAAGCACTGCGCTTTGCTGCACTTGCATCTTCTGGCTCCCGGCATGCGAATTCCCAGTTGCTCGCTCTTTCCTGAGCCATCTCCTGCTCTGGAGAAGGTCTTAGCCCAGCGGCTCTCAACTAGGTTGTTAATGCCGATCCCCCTGTGGTGGGAAGCGCCTTGATTAGCGTTCCAGGTAGCTCAGCATGCCTTTTGTGGTCAAGTGGGTTGGGTTTTTTTAGTACACAGCCCTTGAGAGCTTTCCAGGCTTAGTGCAAAACTAAGAGAGTCTGGGGAAAAAGCCACTGCTTTACAGATAAAAGTCTGGGATTAATCCTGGTCCCTAAAAAGGTAACCAACCCTCTCTGTCTCTGCACTAAAGGGCAAAGCTACTATTTTGTTTGGTCTTTGATGTACTTAAATTCCTCAAAGCTTTTGGGAAAGCCAGCCTAAGTCTTTGAGTTTTCATTTAAGGGCATTTGTTAGGACATAATTTCAAATCTGCCATTGTCAGTTATCTGTATTTCTTAAATGTCAGTGAGGATTCAGACAAGCTCAGGGCATCTGATTAAACTTGTATGCTGAAAATGTTACTGTTCTTAGTCATTTACGCTAAAAATCCTGAGTGCTGGTTTCACTGCGAGGCAACAGTGTCCTGTCTGCATGCAGATCAGCTTGTGAACTATTACAATTCTCAGCCTAGTGTACCACGGTAAAGAGTGTATGTTTTGCAGGGGAAGACGGAAGCAGAACCATAGGCGATACAGATTCTCTCCTGGATGTTCTTCAATAGTTCAGCCCCTTCTGCAGGTTTGAAAATGGAGCACATCGTACAAATGCATCGAGGACGTGGCTCAGGGATTTCTGAAACTGCTTTTGTCTTTGAAAGGTACAGTGGCTTCCCATTTCTTTCTTTCACAGGACTTAATTGTTGTGAAAAAAAGGTGTTTGATGCTAGCATACAATTTTTGCCCTCTCTTACCCTTTCTTCACTTCCCTGTTTCTGCATCTGATATTACTGGAACAAGGTGCTTTCACTTATTTTTACTGTTGCATTTTGCACTCAAGAACTACCAGAACATGCACAAAAATTCAGTGTGATGAATCCAAGTGTTCAGACTTATTTGGCTGTCAGCATCAGGACAAAAGGATGCAGAAGTGTAGAATTGTGCTGTTCTGTGCTTTGAATTTAATTAGTTCATTACTCTGAAATCAGTTTACAGTGAGATGAGGTCGACTCACCATAGCAGAAACATAAAGTAAGACCTTACGTCTTCTCTCTTCTCTGACTGGTGTTTTTTGTTATGATGTTTCTTGATCCCAAAATTCTAACAAAATCTTTAGAAGCGTGTTTGCGAGCGAGCATGAGACAGACTGGAGTTTGAAATCCGTACTCTGCTTATGACAGGAACTCTCCGTCTGGCATCTGGAGTAGTTGATTTGCTTCACTGCTATTTCCCAGGATCTTTTGATCGGCTTCCCGAGGACGGCGGTCTCTTTGATGGAGAAGAACCTACCGTCCCAGAGTCCCGTGGTGTTAGTGACCTAGCAGGGCTGCTGAGGGGCCACAAAAGGAAAAGGCCGCATATTGAATTTGGAGCACATCAGGTTTTCTTTTCTTAGGTATATGGCTTTTTGCAGGTTCTTCCAGGTCTGTTGCTAACAAAATACTTATTTTACATGGACTGCTGACAACTTTTTATTTAAAGCCCCTATATCTCACTGATAAATTATGCCTTTTAAACTTAGAAGCCTTTATTGTGGGGGCTTCTGTTTCGTTCTTCTTCATGCATATCTGGGTCTTTCTGCTCTTTTTTGCATCAGATGGCTCCCGTCCTATTCCTTTCTAACTCCAAATTTTCTTACACTGGGTCTATGACTGTCTCCTCATCCCATGCATTTGTCAGTCTTCTAGTGGCAGCTTTGCAAGCTTTTTTGCGGAGAATGCGGGAATGTTAAACGTTGCCTGGTTTGAGATAGCTCTTGCATTATCATGATACATTTATACGTTTTCTCTGTGCAGCTGTTACCTTTTTTTTTTTTTTTTTGCTTCCAAATTTGTTCTTTTTACTCATGTATTTCATGATAGGTGGTGTTAGCAGCAAATGAAATGGCAAAGGAGGAGATGCCTGAGGAGCTCAGCTTAGCACTCGTACTGGCAGTTTGTGAAGCAAAGGGCTTGGCATTTAATGATGTCCTCCTCCTTTATGACTCTACCGCTGACTCAGGGGTATTTCATTTTTAAGTATTTTCTGCCTTTTTTTTTTTTTTTTTTTTTTTTTTTTCTTAGGTCGGCTGCTTGTTTTTCGGGG
>VZTL01018253.1:0-10878 GCA_013400535.1 Scopus umbretta
AGTGGTATCTATTTGGCATATATAGCTGTTTAGCTGTATATATGCTGCTTTTGTCTTTCATGCCAAATGGTTTGCATGAATGATGAAGTATTAGTAATGCAAGTGGTTGTTCCTTGTAACGTTTCTTGAATAATAATGCATCTCTGGTTTAGACCTTTTCATGTCTGTCTTTCCTTTAAGAAAAAAAATTCAAAGCAACAGCACAAGGATCTCGATATGCTTTTTTTAAAAAAAATGAAAGGGGCATCTGGGGGCAACTCAACCAGAAAAGACAGGGAAATCAAAGTGATAGCTATATTTTTCTGTTCCATTTTGATTAGTCTGTGCAGTTTTCTTCATTTGGGAAATACATATTTTTAAAAAGAGATAAATCTTTATGCTTTTCCTTCAGTTTTGCTGCTTCTACTAACATTTTGAAAATAGAAAGAATTTGACAAGGCATTCAGTGTTACTTGAATCCAATACAAGAATCTGTCTGGATCATTATATTAAATAGGAGGACATTGAAAATTAAAGCTGTACTCCCACTTAAAATTGTTAACCTTGTATTTTTGCAGCAGCACCTATCACGAGAAAGAATAAATGTCTGTAGGAGAATGAAAGCTGGAAGAACTTAGAGGAAAATATAAACATTTTCTCAGGTTTGGGGTTTTGGGTCGCCCCCCACGCCCCCACCCATGTGTGATGGCTTTTCTTGCATTGACATTGAAGTTTCGTTGAGACATATCCCGACACATTTACTGATGCCAAGTGAGGCATTATGCAGATTCATTCAACTTGGTAGAAACAGTGTTGGGGTTATTCAGAATAAGGAATCGTGTCAGAACCTGCCAACCTGGATTGGCCTTTCTTCAGGACTCCTCATTTTCTGAATGCCCCGTTGAACACGTTGCCCCTGATTTTTCCAGAACCTTGTTTCAGACAGTGTGGTGTTTTCCATTTTATGAACCAACCCCACTGTACCAGAAATGAGGTATCCGGAGTTGTTGGCCCGTTTTTGGCAATACTGGTGCAGCTTAACTTGTTTGTGTCGTTCAACAGCAGTTTGAAAGAGGAAAAACAGTAGAAATCGGATTTGGATTGCAGTTGGAGTTGAGGATTTCTTGCTGCCTGCAACGGCTGTGAATCAAGCCACAGATGGTGACGAGGTTCCTGTAGCTGCTGCTCTCCTTGCACAGGCGCTCCAGCAATGCTGAAAGCAAGGCAGGGCCTTCGGAAAAATTGTAAAGTGGATCTGAAAGCAGATGTGCCACAGCTGTAAGGGAAGTGATAATGGAAGCAGTGAATTCAGAATGGGGCGGATGGCAGCAATCTGTCATCTTGGGTGGTGTGGAAGGATGGAAAGGAAAAAGCTAGAGTGGAGTGACAGCAGAGAATAAATAGGGAAGGGAAAAATACTGCTTTGAGGGGACTCACGATAGCCATAGAAACATCTGTAGAGACTGTGCCTGGGAACAGTAGAAAATAAGTTTAAAAATACGAATAATCTCCTTGGTCTTTAAAGAGTCTCAAGTCGTCTTTATCGTGATTTATGTTACCAGACCTCCTCAACAGAATTACAGTCGCGTAATCCACAACTGCTGTTATTTATTCTGGATAAAGAAGGCAATTTTGACTGTGATCTCCCTTGACATTTCCCAAGGTCTACTCCTGTCTCATACTTTTCATCATCATGTACTACTTCAAGGCAATCAGCGTCTCTCTTACCTGTCTCAAAAAGGAACATGCATTTCAGTCGCTCACCCTGGACCGGAGTGACACAGACGTTGCAGGTTAGGGGAGATCAATTGCATAGCCCTGCTCCTCTTCACCTGGGAGGTTCTTTGATGTGTTGACAGGGTTGGAATCCAAATAAGACATTAACCCACTGTATCGCAGTGGCTAAGGTGGCAGGAAGGAAATAAACCAGCGTCTTATTCAACAAGGTATCCTCCCTTTTTCATTTTACAATCTGTGTCAATGGCAGTTGGAACTATTAGACCTGCATTAAAATTACATATTACTTATATAAGTGGGAGCTATAAATATCACAAATAGTAAAACTAAAATTGCACCAAGGTTCGGGAGACAGTATGTCTAAAACCTACAAAATTAAGGACACTTAGAGGAAAGCCTCAACCTCCATCTGCCCTTAATTTACCTCATTATTCTTAGTTGTCGGAGAATGATCTCAGCACTACATTAATGTCATTTAATGGCTTTTTCTTGCAAGGTTGGCTCAGATCTGAATCAGACCACAGTAAAAGGTGCAGCAGCATTTCCTTGGGCATGTTGGTTGAGGTGAAGCAGTAAGGATGGGCTAGCCTAGTGTTAAGGATGAAGCAGTTATTGTCACTGCAGTCAGTAAATACTTTTGTTGCGGAGTATCTCCTTTCAGATGTTTTTATACTAACATAGTCTTGTGGATTCTTAGTCCTTTTTCTTTTCATACAAAAATATTATGAATGTAAAGCTAGTATTGATCTGTAGATGTAGCACAATATGGATTTGGATCAGGGCCCTACACACTAAACTTGAGCTCGTTAAGAATGTATTAGTGAGTGTAACGACCTGTTTGCTGGAAATGCTAATGCTGCGTTAGGTGCGTCCTCTCCCACCAGCCTGCATGGGCTTGGGCCAGACTTGCAGTGTCTGTGTCTTCTGATCACAAGGTATGTCTCAGCATTTTGCATCCCCTGGGGTGGAAATCACTCTGGACTATCAGGAGCCTGCGCTGCGGCCAGCGGATCTGATTTTCACAGCTATGCTCCTGGGAGTGAGACCGGTGCACAAGACTGAGGATGCTGTGTAGTTCTTAATTAGCCCTTTTGAGAAGCAGAGTGTATTTGCTGGCATTGGAGGTGCTTGTTGGGTGCTGACATGTGAGTATTTCTCTGTGAGGCAGGATTGTGCCAGACAGACCTTTTCCTGGACTGTTTTAAGCTCTCCTTTGCTATCACACCCATGAGGCTGACTACCATAGAGGATGATCTCATGAAGCTGGAGAAGTCTGGCCCATCATTTTTCATTAGAAGTAATTTTGTATTGAATCAGTGGAAAGAATATTCCTGTGGTTAGGACTCAAGAGAAAGAGAGTTCCTGAATATGCTTTCTGGCAAACATGTGTGATTTCCTGTGCTCAGGGAGAGATTTGTTTCACCTAAATTTAGCTTAGGTATCTAGCTTCACTCTGTAGTCAGCGGTTCCCCATGAGAGCCATTCATTTGACCTGAAACAGCTGAATTACCCTCTTTATTAACTGTAGAGAGAACCTTAGACCAGAAGTCCATCCTCGAAATGGCTTAACTGAGATGGAGCTGGATCCTAGCTTTCCTCTTGGCGATATGCATATAAGATGAGGTCAGTGGGTCCTGCAGGATCTTTGGAGTAGAAATGTGCCAGTGGGGGCAAGATACCCAAACACTGCTGTGAAGGTGATCTCTGAGGCTAAAGAATTTGGAATCCCATAATACAGCAGGTTTTTTTGAAGTGAGTATGATTAAACAGTATTATTATTCTTCTGGAAAATATCCTTCATTTAAAAAAGTAATAAGGGCTCTATCGGTGTTTTTTCTTGTGAAAGAAGTTGCATATTCAAGCTCTTCTTCACAAAATAATTGGACACCGATAGTTCAGGGATTCTAGAGGCAAACCTAGCAACCACTCCGTGCTCTGTGGTGCCGAGAGGCTGATGCAATATGGGGTGTGTAGGTGAATGTCCCTTTCTCTTTTTGAAAAAGGCAAGGGGATTTTTAATTTCTTGCTCTTCAGCATGAAGGAAACTCATAACTTTTCTCTACCGCAGCTAAAAACACATCACAGATGTGGTTCAAAATCAGTTTGTCATTCATTTCAAGCCTGTTTTGGCATGGGTTGGTATAGAAAGGGGGAAAAAAATTAAATCTATTCTAAGTTCTCGTTTGGTGTTTTATTCTTTCCCCCTCATCATCTGCACTTTTGCTGCTTTAATTGGTGTTTTAACTGCAATGGCTTCTGAACATCCTAGGCAGATGCTGTCTTACAAACCCAGTCGTTATGTTTTTGTCTGTAGTTTTTTTGCTGCATGCAAGGTAGACTGAAAACTGGCTGAGCTGCTCGGATTAAAGGGTTGTGGTCAGTGACACAAGGTCCACCTGGAGGCCAGTCGCTAGTAGTGCACCCCAGGGGCCAACAGTGGGGCCAATACTATTAAAGATCTTCTTTAGTGACTTAGCTGATGGGGCAGAAAGCACCCCAGGGAGTTTTCAGACAATATGAAGCTGGGAGGACCAGTTGGTTGTGCTGCCTTTCAGAGGTGCCCCCACAGGCTGGAGAATTGGACAGAGGGGACCTCGTGAAGCTCAGCAGAGGGAAATGCAAAGTCCTGCCCCTGGCAAGGAATACCCCCATGCACTGGTACATGCTGGGGGCGGTGACCAGATGGAAAACAGCTCTGCAGAGGCTGTCCTGGAGGTCCCAGTGAGCAACAAGCCATGAGCCAGCAATGCAGCCTTGAGGCAAAGACCACCACCATCCTCATGGATTGTGTTAGGAAGACTGTTGCCAGCAGCTCAAGGGAGGTGATCCTTCCCCTTTACTCAGCTCTGGGCTCCCCAGTGCAAGAGACATGGACATGGTGGAGTGACTCTGGTGAAGGTCCACAAAGATGATTAAGGGCTTGGACTGTATTCCACAAAAGGAGGTGCTGAGAGACTGTTCAGCCTGGTGATGAGAAGGCTCAGCAGCAAGATGTTATCAATATGTATAAATGCCTGATGGGTGGGAGTAAAGATGAGCCAGACTCTTCTCAGTGGTGCCTGCTGAATGGACAAGAGGCAATGGATACAAACTGAAATACAGGAAATCCCATCTAAACATAAGAAATCACTTACTTGCTCTGAGGTTGGTCGAATGCCAGAACAGGTTGTCCACAGAAGTCTGCAGACTCCATCCTTTGGAGATACTCCAAGCTGACTGGCCATGGTCCTGGGCAACATGGCTTGAGATGGCCCTGCTTTGATCAGGCGGTTTGGGCTAAACAATCTCTAGAGGCACCTTCCAAACTCAGCTATTCTGCAATTTTTTGAAACATGAACAGCTTTTCTTTATGGGATTTGCTTTTTCCATAGAACATACAATTTCATTTTTGAGGATTCCTAAATATAAATGGTTTACGGCTTTTAAAAGTGTGTACTAAGCTGTTAGTCTGTAGTTCCCCTATAAGCTTTTCATTCGAACTACAAACGTGAAAATAGTTTAGAAAAAAAAACCAGACAACCCCTACCCTACAACTGAGTTTATACTTGGGTAAATCAAATAGATTATTTTACCAACCTTCAGCCCAGGTCTTTATCCAGGCAGTCAACTGAGCTATTACTTTTAATTACTGAAAAATAATAAATTTGAACTTTTAAAAATAAAAAATAAAAATTAAATAAATTAAAATAAAAAATTGGTGAGATTTTCAAGAAGTGAATCTTCTTAAGTTAATTTCTTACTACAATGGTCTACTATCTTGCATAGTTCATTGTAGCAGCTGGTTTTGATGTCTTCAAAAATCTATTTTAAATTCATATAAAGTTAGAGTACACAGCGGCTCCTAAAATTTTTAAATCTTGGTAGTGATTCCTCAGTATTTTTTCCCTACATTCTCATTGTTGACATTGTTGAGTGTTCTTTGGTTGAAGTTTGTAATCATTTCAGTAAAAATTAAACACAATTGTCACTCACTGTGTGAGTTGAGGCACACAATTTGACAATGAGAAGTTTGCCACTTTTGTGACAAAATGGGTCACCAAAGGAAGAGCCTCCCCGGCAGCCCCTTGATCTATTTAGTCTGGTTAACAGGAAATATTCAAGATGTTCTTTCGGCCCCTTTAACCCCTCAGACAGCCCCTTTCAGTAACTGCCCTTTTGTACAAATAAACAGACTTAAAGAAAAAAGGCAGTCTTTGTGATAAATATTTATCTGGAGCAGTCTTTAAGTGTGACCAGCAGGGGAAACTTGTCAAGATGGTCTGAAAAATTGACACATTTGGTTTGGATTTCTGCATTTTCTGAGTTACGATGAAGCTCTTTACACACTTGTTGCAAATCACTTTTACTATTTGAAAGTCAGCTTTCAAGAGCCTTGGGACAAGTCTTCTCCACCAATAATCATTTGCCATCCAGCTGTTAGATTTTTATTTTGAACTTAATTACTGATGTGTATCACTTTCTAAACCAGTTGTCCTTCTGTTGTGCAATACTGACTTATATTGTGNTAGCTGGCATAGTGCTGTGTTTTGGATTTGGTATAAGAATAATGCTGATAACACACTGATGTTTCAGTTGTTGCTAAGCAGTGCTGACACCAGTCAAGGACTCTTCAGCTCCCCATGCTCTGCCAGGGGCACAAGGAGCCGGGAGAGGGCACAGCCAGGACAGCTGACCCCAGCTGGCCACAGGGCTATTCCATACCATACGTTGTCACACTCAGTATAGAAACTGGGGGGAGTTGGCCGGGGGGGCAGCGATCGCTGCTCGGGGACGGGCTGGGCATCAGTCAGTGAGTGGTGAGCAACTGCATTGTGCATCGCTTGTTTTGTATATTATTATTTTCCCTTCCTTTTCTGTCCTATTAAACTGTCTTTATCTCAGCCCACAAATTTAACTTCCCCCCTCCCCAATTCTCTCCCCCATCCCATCCCACTGTGTGGTGTTTAGCTGCCTGCCGGGTTAAACCACAACACTGATATCTTAAACATGTATGTATGTACCCTGTGAATATTTTATGCAGCTTAAGAGGTACAACAGGCCCTGAAGTTTATGGGTTTATTGTGCTTTTTGGAATTAGGTGATTTCATGGAGCAATTTATTTTGAAAAGCATCTAAGGCACCCCGTTTTTTTTAGGAGCTTTGGCTGAGCAAGAGGAATATCAGTGTAGCTGATACTGAAGTTAGTTGATGAACACTGGAAAAATAGTGCTATAACTGGGTTTAGACTGCTTAGGCTCACAGAAATAAAGTTACAGCAAACTAATGGTTATGGCAAAGTGAAAGGAACAGTAATTTTCTGGTTCTCCTGGTGCTAACTCTCCCTGCTTGATGCGAGACTTAGGGATGGAGAGTTAGCGTGCTTACGTTCCTCTCGCTGCGTCCCTGAGCTCTACAGGCCATCCTCCTGCTGAACTGTGGGCGTAGAGCCTGCCGTTTGCCGCTGCATACCACAAGTCAGTGTCTGCACGGTGGAGATGATTTAATATAAAAGGGGTTATAGGAGTACTGGGTGTTCATGCTGCGACGAAATGCTGTGGGGAGTGGGCCGCTGCAGGTAAGCGGTACGGTTGTGCACACCTGGTGTTACGTTTGCGTGTACCAGCTGCCAGGGTGGGTGTGGATGAGTTTTGAAGGGTTTCTCGTTTTGAATCCCTCTGTATAATGAAAATAATGATTGCAGTGGGTTTGAAGCGTGTGCAACTGATGGCTAAATATTATTTTTTGCTGCTAAACGAATGGAAAGGTTTTCTTTAAGTTTGTCTAGGACTATGCTTTCTCTGCCATTTCATATTCTGTCTTGACAACCGTAATTCATCTCAAAATGTCAACCGTACCTAGGGGGGAGTAAGGACTACAAAATGCACATCACCAGCTAAACAAGGGAAATGAAAAACGCCTTATGTTGAACCATGCAGAGCTCTCTCCCATCTCCCCATTTCCTGGCTGAGGTCCTGTACGTTCCCTACCATTGTAGCACCTTGACCACGTGCTCCGAGTGATAAACGTCCACCGCACCTCTTCACCACCCACTAGATTCAAATCATAAAATCTTGTTGTGAAAATAAATTATTCATTATTCAAACAATCACTATGATTTAAGTTAGTTTACTTTGTGGTTTAGCTGATACTTAGCTTTCATTGTGCTGTGCCACAGTCTTGATAGCAGCACTTCATAATGCTGTGATGTACGTGCCACAGCTTTTTGGTGTTGCATGTTAAAAGATATGAATAGTATGCTATCTAAGCATAGGCTTTAAGCAGTTGTTTGGGTGTGTTGTGGTGTGTTTGGGTTTTTTTTGTTAAGGTGGACATGGCAAGTCATAGAGGTAGTAAAGCGCCAAGGAAACGAGAGCATTATTAAGCTGTGATGTTCTACAAAGTTATTACAAATGTGTATTTACATTATAGTGAACTTTTTGAAAACACACATGGGACCTTAAGGTGTGAAAAGTCCCTTATTATACTTCAACTCTACACAGCAGAGCTTGTTCTAGCTTAGGCAGCTTTACCTTGTAACCCTGTGCTTTACCTCTCCAGAATCCCTCTGCCATTCACCCTTGTGAATCGCAGCAGAGCAGTGTTGTCAGGGCTGCTCTTAAACAAGCAATTTTCTCTCTGCCCACTCACCTGCCACTCCAGTTCATGAGGCAATCACCAACTGCAAGACGAACAATCTAGCAAAGGTGCTCGCTATGCTACTTTTAAGACAAGTATGCCTGCTGCACAGAGGAACTCATCTTGCCGTTATATCCTGGTATAAATGAAGGAAGCTGAAAAACAAAAGCTGGGGTTCAACTTCAAAAATAATAAATTGAGGTGCCTATAACAGAGCACAGTTTGGCTGAGTTTTGGGTCAGGCCCTCTGAGTGGCAGGAGAGGGGCATTCTCCTCCTGTTGAAGCAAGGATTCAAGTTTCTGCTTATCTGACAGGGTGTTGTGGCACTTAGGCTTTCGGAGGTTTGGGTCTTTCTTTGGTGTGGGTGTCAGTGCTTCCGCAATTTCTTTACACTGCTAAGGTGCTGTAGGGATAGTCTTTCAAAATGGAAGGCAAGTTAATTATTTAAANATAAATTAAAATAAAAAATTGGTGAGATTTTCAAGAAGTGAATCTTCTTAAGTTAATTTCTTACTACAATGGTCTACTATCTTGCATAGTTCATTGTAGCAGCTGGTTTTGATGTCTTCAAAAATCTATTTTAAATTCATATAAAGTTAGAGTACACAGCGGCTCCTAAAATTTTTAAATCTTGGTAGTGATTCCTCAGTATTTTTTCCCTACATTCTCATTGTTGACATTGTTGAGTGTTCTTTGGTTGAAGTTTGTAATCATTTCAGTAAAAATTAAACACAATTGTCACTCACTGTGTGAGTTGAGGCACACAATTTGACAATGAGAAGTTTGCCACTTTTGTGACAAAATGGGTCACCAAAGGAAGAGCCTCCCCGGCAGCCCCTTGATCTATTTAGTCTGGTTAACAGGAAATATTCAAGATGTTCTTTCGGCCCCTTTAACCCCTCAGACAGCCCCTTTCAGTAACTGCCCTTTTGTACAAATAAACAGACTTAAAGAAAAAAGGCAGTCTTTGTGATAAATATTTATCTGGAGCAGTCTTTAAGTGTGACCAGCAGGGGAAACTTGTCAAGATGGTCTGAAAAATTGACACATTTGGTTTGGATTTCTGCATTTTCTGAGTTACGATGAAGCTCTTTACACACTTGTTGCAAATCACTTTTACTATTTGAAAGTCAGCTTTCAAGAGCCTTGGGACAAGTCTTCTCCACCAATAATCATTTGCCATCCAGCTGTTAGATTTTTATTTTGAACTTAATTACTGATGTGTATCACTTTCTAAACCAGTTGTCCTTCTGTTGTGCAATACTGACTTATATTGTGGGAAATATAAGGTGCATAGGAGAGTCTTGAGCCACGATATAGAAAGGAAGTTTCATGTTGGGCCTGAATCTGAACTTTACCTGTAGTTCTTTATCAGCATCCTTTGAGAACCTTCACATAGCTGGCATGTAAACTTTTAGTCATATAAAATAACTGGACGCTTATGTTTCTGCCAGCAAATTCCTCTTGCTGCTACACTTCTTTTGGCACTTGCGTGCCCGGTGGTTCCGACCGTGCTGAACAGCTGGATGTTGTAGCTCATGAACCTGCCAGTGTGTGAATGAGGAAGCTCATGTGAACGCCTGAAGGTTTGTGTGTGATCTGCCATATTCAAAAGACTCATTTTTGAGCAATAATTACTTTTGCATCTTTTAAAGACAGATTAATAAACATGCTAATATGGTCCGTAATGAAAACTGTGTTTAAACATTCTCATTTTCAATTCTTCCATTTAATTTTTTTCCTTCATTTTCAGTGTGGGGAATTGCATTCGAGTTTTCTATTAATTTTTCTTTGAATGATAGTTACTTGTAAAACTTGTTGTTTGTTCAGTTGTTTGTGGCAGGAGATTGACTGGGAATTAACACAAGTTTTTATTTTGTTTTTCTTCCAAATAGTAGTATAAGGATTTTTTTTTTTGAGGCAACAGCATAGTATTATAGTTAGTGGTTTATGAAATGGTTTGGTGTATAAGTTTAATCTAGTAAAAGTAATGAAACGTGACTCTGAAGGCTTGGTGTTACTGATTGTCCTGGTTTTAGCTGGGATAGAGTTAATTTTCTTCCAAGTAGCTGGCATAGTGCTGTGTTTTGGATTTGGTATAAGAATAATGCTGATAACACACTGATGTTTCAGTTGTTGCTAAGCAGTGCTGACACCAGTCAAGGACTCTTCAGCTCCCCATGCTCTGCCAGGGGCACAAGGAGCCGGGAGAGGGCACAGCCAGGACAGCTGACCCCAGCTGGCCACAGGGCTATTCCATACCATACGTTGTCACACTCAGTATAGAAACTGGGGGGAGTTGGCCGGGGGGGCAGCGATCGCTGCTCGGGGACGGGCTGGGCATCAGTCAGTGAGTGGTGAGCAACTGCATTGTGCATCGCTTGTTTTGTATATTATTATTTTCCCTTCCTTTTCTGTCCTATTAAACTGTCTTTATCTCAGCCCACAAATTTAACTTCCCCCCTCCCCAATTCTCTCCCCCATCCCATCCCACTGTGTGGTGTTTAGCTGCCTGCCGGGTTAAACCACAACACTGATATCTTAAA
>VZTL01018253.1:11869-70060 GCA_013400535.1 Scopus umbretta
TACACATAAATTTCACGTGCACATTGCGCATTTTTTATGTACATCTTTTAGGTCATTTCATGAATGTATTGATTCCAGTGAAGGAAGCCCATCAAGCAGATTAGTGAGATGCACAGAGAACACCGGAGATTTGTTCATGATTTGCAAGACTGGGTTAATGGTTATTAAGCCACTAAAACCATCTACAAGACTTAATAAGATTTATTTATCGTCCCAAGAGTTTTGGAATGTTTTGTTAGAAATAAACTGAAATTATAACTCAGTCCATCATCCTAATACATGTCTGTACCCAGTTAATTCAGGAGTGGTCACAGCTAATTTAACAGCAAAAACTACAAAGAGAAATTATTAAAAAAAAAAAAAAAAAAAAAAAAAAAACAGGCAAAGAGAAATAACTGCACATCATTTTCTTGATCACTATGGAAAATACAGTTGTGCTGGTGCGGTGCTCAAAGCCAAGACCCAGGGCAACTTTTGCCTTGCTGGCAAAGAGGAGGGAGGAGGTAGAAAGAGAGGCTGTGTACGGGTAACTCCTAGCAATGTCAAGGGCATAAAGGCAGGCAGCTCAGGAGCTTCTACTTGCAATTTTTGTTTCAAAAAAAAAACCCGACAAACAACCAAAAAACAAAGAAGCCACCCCACAAAACAAAAAACTTTGAAAATTTCATGAGTTCTTTGTGAGGATTCAGTAATGAAAGTTGCATGAAGGAACAGCTCTCAAACACGAGTTATTAGTCAGATAGTCCACTTTCATGAGGTGATGCAGTGAAATCGGAGAAAGCTCAATTTGTCTTTGATATTATTTTTGTCTGCTGTATTATGTGCTGGAAGAAAAGTGCTTACCTTGTGCGTGGCTTGGTTGTGGCAGAAATGACACTGGGATGCCGGTGCAGAATGCCGAGCAGATAATTTGAAGAAAGTCCTTGCTCTGTGGAAGCAATTATTAGGATTGCAGTAGGAGGCATCTGGTCATGTAGACCTAGCAATTGTATTCATCTAATGTATAACAGTTAATACATTGCAGCTCAGTGTGAACTAGAACCCCTTGTTGTAGACAAGCCCTTAAGTATTTAAATACTCGGGTCCCTCTTACTGAAATGTCTTAGAGTCCAACTTGGTCTCCGCATGGTGACTATTGTAAATTTTCCTCATGAAACTGCATTACATTTCATCCTAATTAGCACTGCTGCTGTAGCCTTAGTAAAGAAACATTAGATTAAAAAGTACCAGAGGCTGAGTGCCCACATCCTCTCCTACAGGAATTAAATCAATTTCAGCCTTACAGTATTCACACCGCTGATTTAATTTGGCCTCTTTCTCTAGATGATAGCAGTGTAGTAGGAAGCTCTTGCCGTTATTACTTGTGTTTTACTCCAGAGTTGTATCCATTTGGAGTGCTGTCAGGGTAGCATTTCTTATTAGCCCCGAAGTAAAGCAAACACGCTATTTCAGTAGCAAAGAAATTAAAGGTTAGTCAATAAGTAGCAGTTACCAGCAGCAGATTAAGATGAGAAACGTTTTATTGTGGAAATAGGAATGAATGTTTCCTACTGTGAAATTGAATTTTTTATTGAAATCAAATATATAATTAAGATATTATTATGCACTGAAAAGGTTAGAAACCTTAACATCTTTTGTCCATAAGCCAAATCCTGTAGTATGTTGATATCCATGCTGTGAGTTCCCCATTACTGCTCTGCCAGTAATTTCAACCTGGCATCTAGACTAAATTGTCTCCCTAGGAGCCAAGAGGAAACACAGTTGATATGTGATCTCGGGCACGGGCCTTTCTTGAATGAATAAAAGCACTGTCACATTTTAAGAAATTACAACTGCTGGTTATATGCTGTGATCATCTCTGAATGAGGGAGAGGGCAGAGCTCATCTAAGTTATGGCACAGACCGGTATTTGCCGGGAGCTTGATGGGTTTTTACACACTCTCGTAGCTCCATTCAGATACGTTTCAGGTGCATGACAGAAGCTGAAAGCAAGGTAATGATTATGACATGTCTACACAGTAATTTTGAAGTAGGTGTGAAGAAACAGGCACAACACACAAATTGCCAGGCAAAGCTTGCTGAACAGCCGCAGAGCAGTGTGTTCTGTGAACGAAGGTGAACAAACGCGACAAGCGTCTGCCGCGCAACGCTGGAAATGCAGTTGCCTAATCTCTTCTCTGAGCGAAGCTGGAGAGGACACCCGGTCCCCTGGAGCTGCTGGCTTTCCTTCAGGCTCTCGGCTCCGGCGGCCTCTGTAAGCACAGCTGCCGTGGGAGACCCTGCGGTGTGCGCTGAGCCTGTCCCAGAGTGCAGCTGCCCGTCTTGTACACCCCTTCAAGATCGCCATCGGGGCTTTGAGTAGATGCGTCTCGCTTGGACGCCCTGTCGGCCAGATACCCTTTGCTTTGCGCAGGTGATAAATCTGCAGCGGTGCCGGGGGAGCCGGCGCATGGTGCTCCTTTCGGTGCCTGGGGGCCACGGAGCCTCCCCAGCCCATGATTCCCCAGGTGGGTGGTTTTGCCACCCGTGTGGGGATCCGAAGTTATCCGTGGTGCTGGGGGATTGTTCCCCCTTGCCCACAGTTGTGGGGTGAGTAAAAGAAGCCACCTGAATACTTTTGTTACTTGTTCCCTGTGGCTGCTAAGAGTATCTAAAGCTCATGCTGTTACTTGACTTGTGGAAAAAAAAATTGAAAACAAAAGATTTGTTGGGAGCAATTATCTCTTCACATGTGAAACTTCAACAGTGGTGAATTTTAAAATTCTGTTGCTAAACTGGACGAAATTTATGCCTCTCTCTTACTGCTGGAGCATCTGTTGCCACCTCAGCCTGAGCTCTGTAACAGTGCATGTGTGTGTTTTTGGTTGTTGTTTTTTTTCTTCCTTACTCCATTCCTCATTTCCTTAAAGAGCTGATTCATTGTGATTTATTGGGTACAAACTACAAAGCTAAGTATTTTTCAGGATGTATAGTTGTAGTGATTGTGAGAAGGAATGAGACTATAATTCTCTCCCACTTTATTTTACTGAAGTATTTTTAGAGGGGAGGGGAGGATGTATTCTTTCTATTAGACCTCTCCTTTCTTAATCACCATTCCCTAATTAATTCCCTGGTTAAATATAAAGCAAGCATTAGCTTTGAATAATGTTTTCCTGTGTGATTAAGTAAAGAAGAATTCCTTTCTTTTGTATGATGACTCATCGCCAGGAGATCTGGAGGGAGCCCGAGGGTGGATATTTGAGACTTTGGTCCCAGGTGCTCTTGTACCTTTGAGCTGTGTTCGCTGGCCCTCAGAGGTGAGAGGCAAAGGTGATATCACATATCGACTGCACACAAAGAAAACTGTCTCTCTTGTGAAACCACGTACGGCTTCGGTTTCTGCTGGTGGAAAACTGATTCTGGCTCATGGACATGCAAATCTCTAGACAACGCGTACAGCTAGGAGAAACATAAATTGTCGTTCTTGCTGGCTCAGTGTATAGAACCATCTTTTGTTGCATAAATGCATTTTCTTTGGTGTCCAAGCTGACACAAAAACGTACCCTTTCTTTTCACCCGGCACCTTCTACTTCCCCTCCCTGCACCAGTCTGCAAGCCTTTGACTTGTACCAGTACAGCTGTGTTGGGTCACACCGTAAACCACATGTCTGAAGGAACAGAGGTCAAAAATGAAAGGCTCTGAAACAAAAAAGGAGGTTATAGTGAACAAGGGCATGGCAAAGAGGCAGGGAAGGGCAGGGCAGGGTTTAAGCTGGCCAAGCTTATTTTACTACTGAAGAAACATTGTCTAACTCTACCCAGAGAATGTGACACTTTTTTCTACCGTAGTAGCTTATGGCATTAATTTTTAGCTCATGGCATTAATTTTTAGCTCAAAAGGCAGTTTTAATAACGATTCTGGGTTCAAATGTTGCTCATGGCTCAAGATGAGAAAAAGAATGCAGCTCTGTTAACATGGTGGCAAGGAAAACATATGGAATATGTTTCATATAATGACATGAAAATGCTTGTGAATTGACTGCCATAACGGTGGAGGCTACAACATGTAATCTCTGGGTGTTGAAAAACAGGCATTTAAAAATACCCTTGGTTTTGATTAAAAGTTCAGCAAACAGAAATCCCACTGATTTTTTTATTTTTTTTTTTTCTTTCATTTGTTTTGCAGGCATTTCCCTGTATTTCAACAGGAATTTATGGTAAGTAAGACCTTAGATGTCACTTATTTGCTTACTCAGTTTTTCCTATTATTATTATTTTAAACAGTGATATTTCTTCTCAGATGTCTCGTCAGTCATTTTAGCTTGCGAATCTATTCATACCGTGTTAAAGAAGAGACCCAAAGCCTTTGACCATGTCTGGATACTAGTGTGCTGATAAGTGGGATACTGTTGTGCAGCCCTTAGCCTCTGAGCCGAGGCCCGCAACTGTGGTTACACTTCTGCGGCTGCGGTAACTCTTAAACACACCGCTGTGTCTTCAGCAGGGGAAAAATACGGTTTGGGCAAAATCTTCCATCCAGAAGGCAAGCAAGTATCTTCAGTGCCCGAGACTGGGGAAAAAGTATGTTTTCCTCAAGCAAACTTGCTAGAATAACATGAAGTTGCCTTAGCTCCCTTGAGTTGTGTTTCCACGTTTTTAGTTTATTAATTTACAGGCAAATTAATACCTCCTGAAGAACTGCAGGGAAAGGCTTATTGTAAAAAGTCGCCACTTGCTTTGTTGTAATTTTAAGGCAATCCATCACTGATAGTCAGCTGCTTTTTGCTTGACGTTGTGGAAGTGGGCATGACGCTTGAAGGAGGAAAAAGACAAGCTATTTGGAAAAAAATACGGAGAAATTTGAGAGGACATGCAAATTTACAAGGGGACAAAAATATTTTTTCATTTGAAAATAACGTAGGCTGATTTTTCTTTCGTTCAGGTTCAGTAAATGCATACAAATTATAGTAGGTTGGATTACTTGTACCATTCAAGGGTTTTAGAGAAACACTAAGCAGCAATAAATTAAAAAATGTAGTCATCATGTACCACCATAGTATGACACAGCTGCTGCTGCGTGAAAATAACACACCACAATTTTTAGAAAATTGAGTTTTGACTAATCAGATACTGCAGATGCAGGGGGAAAAAAACTGACAAGAATATTTAGGGTTGTTTCTTCTTTTTCAAGGATCTCTCATTTAAAATTGATTGTTTGATGATTGTAAATCTGAATTGGGCTTCAGAAGGTAGAATCTAAATTACTTTGGGTGCTGTATCGTTTTCTACTTGAACCGCACTTGCGTCTGCACGTTCTTCTGCCATAATGACACTTCCACAAACACTAGAAGTCACTGAATATGGATCCGGTTTCAGATAAAGCTCGCCTTGACCCTCAGTTCAGGTGGTCCTCTTGAACTTTCAGGTGAGCTCTGCCTTTTAGTTCTTCACTCTTTGGCTTAACTCTTGATCTTTACCATGGACACATTTTTTTGTTATTAGTTTACAAAAACAGGCAAGACATGGTGTAAATATATGGAAATTACTAGTAAGCGGAATGTACAAATAATAATAATTTTATTTTAAAATTGGCCTAGTTAATAGAAAAGGTCTTGGCAGGTGAGGAATATATGATTCCCTGAAGTTAGTAAAGAAAGATGGAAAGGATCTCTGGTAGGAATCTTGAGTTTTCTTTTCCTGAGGTTATGGATGCTTTTCTTGACATTAGTATTGACTTTAACTGGAAGGCTGTGGCGTTAGTGAAACATTACATAGTGTGGCAGATGCTTTATCAGTAATTGTTTGCTGTTTTCACCTTTGGAAATTAATTAAGACACATTTCTGCTAAAATACTCTGTTTTTCTGAGGCTGCTTTTTTTGTTTGGTTGGTTTGGGATACAATCTCAAATTGATTTTACTGTTTACATTTTAATAAATGCTTTCTATTCATCAATGCAAAAAATACTTACCTTCTTTGCAGACTCTCAGATGTACTGCCTGAGAGTAGTAATTAAGTGGGCATCCCTGCATCAGGCTTCAGGTGCCAATATTTTCGAGAATGTTTGATAGCAGTTGCAGTGCTAAAATGACGCTGTAATGTGTTTGAGGTGTAAAGTATGCCCAAAACCCGCAAAGCTGTGCTTTACTCTTTCTGGTTTTGTTGAGTTTTCCCCCCTCTATGCATGCACATTCCTTTAGATAAAGTCGGCGTCTAGACAAGCAAGTGGGTCAACTTCATTCCTGGTGGCCTAGCTGATTAGTATTGCTTTATGCATTGTGTGGTTAACAGTGGACTATCCCAATAAAATGTTATTGGAGGAACATACAGCCTTGATTTCTCACTTCAGATCCATACGAACAAGCGCTGTCCCTTCAGAAACCCTTGGCTGTGAATTGAGTTTCACCTCCAAATGGAAGTGGACAAATTTGCGAGAGATCGACTGAGCATATCCAATTTAAGAATCTGGATTGTGTTCTGCTCCAAATTCTTGTAAATGCTTAGATTGCTTGAGTTTTCCGTTATTATGAGAGAGTAGTCACAGTTCTCTGGAGAGCAATCCTTTCCTGTTTGCATCACTGCAGAGCACTCCTCTTCTCCCATAAAAAGGAAACTGGGAAGAGACAACCGACAAGCCTCTTTCTGAGGTTTTGGCTAAGGGCGGTTTGCTTTTCACGAGAGGGTGCTGGATAAAGGTCTGCCTTTCCTCTCCAAACGCTTTCCTGATGCTCCATCTCCACCCATAGCACTGTGGATGTTCCAGCTTGAACGAGTTAAAGCCCCAAGAAGGCCATTTGCCATTAAGGCACTGTGCCAGGAGACAAAACTTCGGGTTTAATGTGCTCCTATTTAAAGAGCGCTGGCAACAAATTCACTCTTGAGGGATCTTTGGTTTAGAAGTCCGATAAGCTTCAAATGAGGGATTAAATCTCTCAAAACCCAAAGCAGAAAGCAACCAACGCTGAATGTTTGCCAGACCTGCAAAACAAGTGAGAGTCTACCCACAAGCACTTTGGAAAAAAAGAGGTGTTATCTTTACCTAAGAGAGATTCCTGTCCCCTCTAATATGCTTTCAAACTGATAATCAGTCTAAGAAAGCAAAGGCTGTGACGACTCATATCCCCACGGATCCCTGGGGTTACTCCCTTCTGTTGCAATAAATGCTTTCCTCCCTAACAAAAGCATGAAGTTTCATAAACAAAACTGCTTCAGGAGGAGTGCGTGTGGAGGACTTGTGTCCCTCCCATATCGTTGGGGAGGTACAGGAGTATCAAGTGGCAGGTCCTCCGTAGCCGTTCAGTAATACTCAAACAGGAGCGAGAGTGCGATCTTAGCCTTACCACAGCTTTTCTGTAGGCCAGCTACATTTTTAGGGATTTTCTTACATTTTGTCTCTTTTCCCTTTTTCAAAGCAATTTTGCTCTCTGTTTAAAAAAAAAAATTAAAAAGTCATAAAAATAAATCTACAGACAAATCTGTAGTCCAGAGGGTAAAAAAGTGTTATTTTAAGCTGTAGTGTGTCAGATTTTCACCTTGTACACAGTGAATCACCATTTACACATCCACTTTCCCCACAATTACCATCTTGTTATGTCTGAGGTACTGCCAGAAGGGAAGAAAAAAAGAGGGAGGGGGGGAAAAAAAAAAAAAAAAGGCAATTTTCTTCAGTAGATTTTATGGAAGAGCACCTCGTTACCATGTCTTTAAGAAGCTATCCACAAATTCTGGTGTTTGCAGCCTGCAAAGTGAACAGGGATGTCTGATACGGTGCTGCAAACCTTATGAGCTGCAGAATTAAAACAAGGCTCTGCAGACGGATATGAGAAGGCAGGAATTTTTGTGTTTGTCACGATACTCTGTTGAGAGATAATTATGGGGCGGACTGCATATGGAAGGAGTTGAAGATGTTATGATCTGTGCACACCTATTTGTTACCTTCTTACTGTTATTTTACAGTAATACAGGGTTTGGCTTCTGTTCCTAAATACTTGTGTTGGCAACGTAAGCTGCTCTCTGGCAACATAAGTATTTAAATGTTATTTTAAACTCAAGGGAGGGGGGGAAAGAGGGGGAGAAAAAGATAAAACTTTAAGAGAAATCTCCAGTTGGTATTTCTTTTTGTCTCTATATCAGTGCAGCTATGTATCTTACCTTAACTTGGCTTTCATTAAAATTATATCTTTTTTTTTTTTTTTCTGAGAAAAAGACATAATGGCAGCTCTTAGGTTTTGTTATGAATGTCTATTTGCATTTCTTCTAAAACCAGAAAGAAACGGAAAGAAAAAGATCAAAAGCCATAAAAGTGCAGAATGTATCTGTGGTGATTAGGCAGTGGAAATGTGCAGGTTCACCACATTTTAAACACCTTTATTACATTGGAGTAAGACTTGTTTGTTTTAGAATCAGGCCACTTATGCTTACTTGTAGTTTTGGGCCTGGTCGTGGCAACACTTTGCAAGGCTAAACTTATTGTGTGTTGCTAAAGGAGAGTCTGAAACGCAAGCTCAGAAAGCAAGGAAAGGAGGGAAAAAAAAAACCCAAAACAAAGAGTAAAATATGCAGTGAGTATAGGAAACAGAAGTGTATAATACATTCTCAAGGCAGGATGGAGGGAGCTAGCGCAGATCCTCCGCTCTGCTTTGTCTTTATCCAGGGAGAGAGGTCCCTTGGTCTAGTGCCAGCTCGTGTCACAGCAGTCCTGACCTCCAGCGCGTCCTCCTCGGTACCCAAAGAACGATTCATCCTGCCAGTCTACAGAGGGCTGGGAGCGTATCCATCAGCTCTTCTCCTCGTGAGGTGATCCAAGATAGATTATAACAAGGGATTAACCGACAGGTGCGCTACTGAAGGATTATAAAAGCCCTCTGAAAATCCGAGTCAGAAGACTAAACCAAATGTTTTCAAAGGCAGAATAAATTCCTGACACAGGCCTAAAGGTTGAGGCAATCTATTTCCATCTTTCCCATCTGTTTCTTCTCATTTTCTTTTGGCGTTTCATTCCTAAGATACGTATTTCTTTAATGAGCAGTTCTAATAAGGGTTGCACTGTCATCTTTCCAAGGAAGAAGTTAGCTGCAAATTTTTCAGAGCCACTATACACAAATGTATAATAAGGAACCGTGAAGCAGTCTTGTATTTATCTCCGGTCTGGTGCTTTGAGTCCCTGTAACCATCACAGTGGCCTGATGCTGTAGGTGATCATCAGCATTTGACTATTGTGATGGCAATTATGGTGATCTAGGAAAACTGATTTTATCATATAAAATATGATGAGGGGAGGAGGGGGAAGAGAAGATAGAATCCCGTAGGTCACATAAGGAAACTTCCCATGAAGAAGATTGTCTTTTAACCAAACCCCTTTTTTTTTTTTTTTTTTTTACCAGCTCCTCATCCCTCAATTCTCAGACTGCATCAACTTTTTTTGACACTACTGTATGGTTTTAACAGTCATTTTTTTGTAACTCATTGGGAAGTTAATGGCATTTTGTTATTTACTCCATATTTTGTGTAAACGTAACATTTTAGTGGAAATGAGGATACATAACTCCTTTTTTGACACTTCTTTTGGGACTGATCACCGGTTAACTGAGCTTATTATTAAAATTAATAATAGTAACAGCTATGAAATGACTATTATAATATTCAAGTAATCCTAGAAATCTAATTACTACTTGTGTAAGAATTTGTTGCATGCATTATTTAACAGTGTTCTTATTTCAGACAGTGTAGTGTCCATGATACTAATTGGTCTCTTCCCATATTTTAAATACTAAAAAAATTATTACTGGAAAGTGTAAATTGATGAGCTCTCAACAGTCTAAAATTAACATTCACATGACACATTTAGCAAGGAGAAGCTCAAACTTGATTCCAGATTAAAGACTTTATAAGCTGTCTTTTTCAGTGGAAATTGGCATTTTATGGATATTGTAGTTAGACTATCTAGAATTTTATCTATTATTAAGTTCTTGCTGACTGGTCCAACTTACAGCATTTCCCCTGAATACTAGAGGACAAACCCTGTCCTTCATTAAAATGGCGTTTAGTGACTGTCCTTAAAAATTTCCCTTCGAAAGCTTAGGCTGTTGAACACTGACTACTCGGTTGCCTCATGGCCTCGCTTTATTGTCTTTCCCCTTTTCTTTTGGGGCAGAGATAGAGAGTCTATGTAGTTAGTTTCTTCTTTTAAAATGGACAGAAGCATGAAGAACTAGTTTCTTCTTTTAGAAGAACTAGTTTCTTCTTTTAAAATCGGCAGAAGCATGAAGAACTTAAGGCTTTATAAATTCTGGAAAGCCTGGCTCCTTTGCTAGGCTTGCTGCTCTGAGTTTATGCTTGCATATATTAATTGCCCCTTTCGATCTTACAACTTCTGCCCACACTCTTTAACCTCACTGTCTTGGTTCTGCTCTGCAAGAAACAATTGTTCCTGTGCTCTCTTGCTCTTGTTCCATAGTGGGTTACATCTCAGAGCTCCTAGCATGGCTCATGTCTACTTGCTTTTGCAATGAACTATATAGATTTCTGCAGACTGTTGAAGAGAAGCCAGTAGGCTTTGTCCAAAGGCATCAAGAACACATTGCACTTTGGGTGCTTTTCTGCTTTTTCTTTTCACTTTTTTTTCTCCTTTCCAGGCGAACTATTCTGCAAAACATAAAAGAATTGGAAAAGATCTCTGGTATTCAGAAAACACATTGCTAATATCACAAATATTACAGGGCTTCAGCTGGTCAGATATAATGTTTGTTTTGGTATTTATGGCTTTCCATTCAAAGAATTAAGAATGTCTCAATTACCACGATGAAAGTTAAAACTCTGTATTGCTACATACCAACAGTATCACTTAATTCCCTTTTCTAAATTTTCCTGGCAGATGTCAACAAGATAATCTTATGTGTTTGTTCTATGGCTTTACAACCAGGAAGAGCTAAAGCTCTTTGAAGCTAATTTGCTAAGAAATGAATTTAAATAAGAAAATAAAGATATATGGACCTTGTCCTGGAGACACTAAATTAACGTGATGATACATGAAATATAAAATACTTCTTGGTAAAAGGCCCAATTGTCTCTAGCCAAAATTTTTCTTTGTACTTTTATCCGTTCCTCCAGAAAAGAGCATGTCTCTCAAACTAAACTCGGAGCCCAATCCATTAATGAATTCCACCATTTGTATTGGCTTTAGTGAGTGTGGAACGTACCACAGCGTTGAGGAAGAATCCAGCAGCAGAAGGATGTCCAAGTTCAAAATTATGCAGTTTCACTTTATTTGGCTTTAAGTGTATACAAAGGAATGAACTGGCCCAAGAAAACTTTAGAAAAATTACTGTCTCAGAGAGTTAAGAGCCTACTAGCAACTAGTCCAATTGTTTGGCTACCTATTCAGATAATTAAATCAACCAGTTAAGTGTGTATATTGCTATTGATGACTACTACTTTGCATTTATATTTCACCTTGAGAAGTCAGCATTCAGAAGCAAAGACAAAGATGTGCTCTCTTAAGGTTCTCTGAGGCCCTGAGTAACCTCATCCAAGTTTGATATTGTTCCTGCTTTGAGCAGAAGGTTGGACCAGATGACCTCCAGAGGCACCGTGGCCCTTCTGACCTGGGTTTTTCTGTGATTCCAAGCTGCTTAGATGTTTTCTTCATTGGCAAGTGAGATTCGTATCAGGGAATTGCACCATTACTTCAGATTCCTTGGTGAGATCTCATGAGGTGCTATAGCAAAGCAGCTTTTCTTTGCAAAAGGAGAACATTGTGTTCTTGTGGGTGTCTTCTAACCATATTCATGATTAAATGTAATGTGACAACGTAGTAATTATAAGAACATCTTTTTCATGCCTTCCCCATTTCTACAGAAAATGTTGTATATGAAGTATGTTACCTCTGAGCTTTAAACACATTGTAAGAAGACAGACAGCTGGTTTAATGGTTTCAGTCAAATTTCATGATGTAACTGAGCTTCCTTGAAAGGAGGAACTTAATATAAAATTAATCTAGTTAAAGAAGAATAGGTATCATCTTGACAGCTGTAAAACTACTCCTGGGTTTGAAAACTTGCACTAGAGCTGATGTGTGTCGTATTAGCAGCGATTTAATTTACCCGTACACGGTGTGGCATAACTAGTCTTGTATGTAATCTTAGCTATACAACACAAATTCTCTATACTTCAAGAGCTAGAGAAAGATCTAAAAAGTGCCTAGGGTAAGATTTTTTCAGTCCTAGATCATCACACACAATCATTTTAATATTGAACAGCTGTTTCATCGGACATTTACAAATGAAAACTTTTAAGTGTATTCAGTTAAAATTGAATCCTAATCACAGCTTAAAACATATTCCATGAGAACAGAATAGACATGCTAGTCTGTGCTTGTGTGTCCTTAAATAGTTTTTGAAAGCCCTGAGACACTAAAGTTGACTAGGAATGTTTGTAGTGCGACGTGTATCAATTAGTTTTAACACAAAGGTATTAACTGTATCTTATTGAACTTCTGTGACTGGCTTAGACAGTAAATGGCTTAGGAAAACACCTCCTCGTTCTCATTCTTTCCTTACTTCTAGGGCACAGTGGTACCCTGGTCTGGCCACAGAATATGGTGGAGCTGCCCCTTATTTGTCCTGGTTTTTTGTTCTCCATAGCAGACATTGTCTCTTACTGTGTATTTATACAATACCTATCATAATGGGCCTCGTCAGTGTTGCAGACCCTAAATACTACTCCAGTGCAAATACAAAAAGTCACCATGTACATAAATTTACTCTATGTTACCAAGATCATCTCTCATTCATATGTTTGGTGTCCAAAGGTCGCTTCAAGAAATGTGGAAGAGGTATGTGTGAGAATATTGGGGTTTTGAGGTGGCCTGTGAAAGGTAAAAATGTATTGCTGTTAGGGCACGTACTTTCTCTTTCTCCTGAAATGAAAGAAAAGATCAACAGAATAGACTTGCTCTTCCGAGTCTCATCGAAGTACCTGAAAGACAATTTAATGGTGTTTCTGCCTCCAAGGGTCATTCACTGTGTTGTCCTTTTTTCTGCATCTTTGTTAGATGGGAATGCTACCATACATCATTGGAAAGGGCAACTGCCGCTGAGGCAAAAGAAGAATAGCAAAGTCAGATGACTCAGTGTAATGAATGACTAATCCTGTTTCTAAGCCAGGATCCTGTTTATAAGACATATTCTGCAGTTCTGCACACCGCAGGTCTTGGTGGTGGTTGTGTTAATGGAAGGCCACCTTGGCCCTGGAAGAGAGTTGTGCCTTTTTGTCTTCAGAATGTGTTTAAAGCCCTTGCATGTTGCTGACTGTTGGAAACACGTTCACCTTTCTTCTGTCTAAAGATGTGATACCCAAGACAACAGTATAAAATAGGGTGAATTACAACAATGGAAGGAAGCATCCATTGCAGTGGCCTGAATTTTCTTGAGAGAAGAGGGATTTTTTTTTTTTCTAACTGAATTTCTAAGGTAATAGAAAGTTAGATTTCTACACATGCTTTGAATTTATGCCACTTGAGTAATTTGCCGGTGGTTGTATCAGTTCATAAAATGAATTGCATGCACGCATTGCTGGGACTGAGGCATTATTTCTCAGATTCCCTATTAATAATTATTAATAAAAGAATCAGGTCATTGTGGAATTGTTTTCTATTTCATTAATCTATCGGAATCTGATAATTCAATTTAAGCAGTTATCTGTGTCAATGAAATATTAAACAGCTTGTGAGAAAGTATGAGGCTTACTGCAGAGGAAACACAGCAAGAGTCAAAATTTACCTTCCTGTGAATACCATTCAGGAGAAAGTTTGATGAGTGCTTTTAAGAGTTTCCGTACAGAGCAGAATTGTTGCTGGTTTTGTTTACTTAGCAGTAACGGTATACATATTAAATTCCCCTTTGGGCTTATTCAGGGTGAGTTGTTCAGAAACAAATGTGCACCTTGTTGAAGAGTGTTAAGTCAGAAGTTCAGTGTGTCTTAACAAGGTGACTACGAAAATAAATGTGGATGGCCTTTTTGTGTACCTGCCAGGCAGGCAGGATGGAAGTCAGCCACTTACTGAAGAGCTGGTTAGAGGAGGGGGTGGGAAAGTCACCTTCTGCTTTAAAATACGCTTTGGGTCAGATTTCTGCTCAATAGAGCTGAATTCAGTTTATTTCTGAGCTGTCACGACTGCAGAATAGCACCGGTTGGAGGGGTATTCTGCGAGAAGACTAACTGTAATTGGCAATCCATTTCTTCATTTCCATGCTATAGCCAGCCTTGACAAATTAATCACAATCAAATACAGGCTGCGGGAAGGGGGCGACCTATGTAGCACAGAAGAAAAATGAGGCCTCATGCTGGCATGACAGACTAATCTTTCAATTCACCCCGTTAGACTGAACGAGGGGACTTGGTGCGCCTGTCACCAGCACCACCCATAAACAAACTGCTCGCTCTCGGTGCTAGAGTTTGGCGGGTATGATAAAGGTTATTGAGTGCCACCCCGGCACCTCGTTGATCACTGCCGTGGGATGGGGATCACCTGGATTAGTCCCGAGGAGGAAGAGTCGCTGTGTGGTGGCTTACAAGATCCCTGGAGAGAGCACAACATAAATTACATTGTGAGGAGTGATTTTGATTTTGTGTCTGACACCGCAGAAACCGAAATTGCTCCTTGGTTTGGGTGGACGTCTTACGGCTGCTGCAGAAGCAGCCTGTCACAGCAACGATTGTTGCTAGCAGGTCTAAGCGACGGTAACTGGTTTGTGAAATTGTCCCAGGGAATAGGACCTAGGTTGGTTCCAGATGGGAGGAAAAAAACGGCAGCCTAAAGAACGAATTTATTCTGTCAGCTATGGAAAAAAAAATTGAGATCTTTTGGTTAGATGTTTTAGTTAGTTTTCTTCTTACATGCTTCTTGGAATGGTGCAGCACATGTGTGGCTTCTAGGGTTATATTTGGAATATGAGACCCTATTTTAATGGGCCTACTTATAATGATGTTCTTTATACTATCTACTGCTATGATTTTAGGTTTTCATCCGGTAACTGAAATGCAAACAGAGCTAAATTCACAGTGGAGTAAGTCAACATACCTTAGTTTCAGAGAAGCCATAGTGGTTTGCACTAGCTGTCAAATATTCCATTGCTTTTGGAGGAATAGATTTAGCTTTTTGTAATTGACCCTGTTCGCTTTGACTCTAACTTCCTTGACTTCAGTAGACGAGAAATCTGGTCCAGTGTACCATACCTTTCTTACAGTGTTCGTTTTGGGCAGAGATGACTTTGTTATGTTATGTTTTTATTGAAAGAGTATCTAGCCCCTTGGAAAGAACATTACTTTAAAGTCTGATTTGTAAATGATTTGTGTCTTTCTCTTTTTATTCCTTTCAATATATTACTTAAATATGAGAGAGTGCTTGCTTTCTTATATATTACTAGATGATAAATTGTATCTATCATTTTCTAATTTAGTTTTGGACAGTGCAGCATATCACACACCCACCCACCCTTTCCCTTCTCTGTGTGATGTTTGAAAGAACCCTTTAACAGAAATAATGTTTAAGACTATTTATAGGGTAATAATTTACTATATTTGATGCTGTGGCAGTGGAAGACTTTGTCTTCTATTTTCATTTCTCTCTGCAAGAAGAACATTAAAGCTTCACTTTCAAGGAGTTGGAAGTATCACATATGGAAAATATCATCTTTCATCACACACTGTGACTTGTTCTGTCAAAAAACAAATTCTGGTTTGTTTAGTCAAATTGAGTAGCACTTACAGGTCACTTGCTGAGGAAGGTACTGTTCGGTCTGAATAACGTTTTGCTGATCCTGCATGGGCAGGGCCTGGTTCAGACATCCCTGGGCTAAATAAGAGCCAGTATAAATGTCAGCACATTGCTCCAGCTGGCAGCCAGGCAGCATGTTTTCTGTAGCCATTTTCCTGTTTCTCAGTTTTTACGATCAAAAGTGTATTTCTAAAATGGAGAAGATGATAGGAGGAACTGTTGGGCATTCTGGTGAGAAAAATACTGAATAGGGAGATCTAGAACTTAATCTTAAAAAAAAAAAACAGTTGTATCCTTAGCATAAGAGTAAATCGACTGTTCCAGCAGCGACCAGTGTGTGGTGCGTAGTTTAAACTTTATGTACCAGTTCATTATCCAATGTTGGAAAAAATGAGTATCAGTTTTATGCAGAATGCATATCCGTGTAAATTGCCCAATGTAGGCTATGAGCTGTAGAGAGTGCAATCATAATAGCTTTTCAAGTGATGCAGTTTTATGGCTTCAGAACATTAATCATTTTCTTATGCCTTTAATTACCGTAAGGTAGTTATACTTGTGTCCATAATAGGTGCTAAACATTATGCCACTGATACGTTTTTAGCCGTTCTTTTTTCTTGTAGCTAGTAAACACAATATAGCAGACCGTTATGAGTCCAGAACATTTTTTTTTTAATTTTTTTTTTTAAGCCAAGGCCATTAGGAACATTATTGCTCTAAGGCCGACAACATTCTGAGCTATATTAGCTAGCTGATTGTAGTTTTCTGGTGTGGTGGTGGTGGTGGTGTTTTCTGGCTTTAGGAATGAGAGAAAAGAACAATTCAGTTGCTAAACAGGCATTGCTTAATTAAGAGAAGGTGATTTTTGTCCCGTTTAGAAAAAGATAAGCCTAGTTCCCAAAGTCAGAAAGAAAGGAAAAGTTTGCTGCATTTTCCACAGTACTAAGTAAAATATAGAAGAAAACAATGATGCTACTTACATGCTGACACCCTGCTGGTCAGTGCTGTAGGAATCTTCTATTTGCTTTTGCTGTCAACTTCCTAAGTTATAATTTACTAGTTTTCAGTAAAGCAATATGTTTAGTAGGCTCTTCACACAGGAAGATGTGAGATTCAAAGCTCCCTTCTAATCGAAGCTGTCAGCCATGTTGCAGGTAATAAGGGCGCATATTGGCAATGCTTCCGTGTCATTCTTAATGAGGATTTCAAGTTGTGGAACCTTATACCAGTCTCGCTATTGTGCGGCCTGATTAATGAGTTGTCAGCATTTTATTGAATATAGGTAATCAGAAGCAGCGATTGTATTTACCATGCTTGACAACCAAGAAGTGGAGAATGTACAACTGACAAAGAATGTACAAGAATCTCTAGCTGTTTAATTTATGTGCATACACAAGGTTTTATCAACTCCCCATGTATATTTTTAGTTATGTTTTTCAAAATTGTGCACAAGTGACACGGCGATATTTAACTGCTCTACTCTTGAATTTCTTTAATAATGCCAGCATATTCAAAATTCTCACCAAGGGCAGTCAGTGATGTTCTAGTTGTGGAATTTCATGCATTTGATGGTAAAGAATTAACTTCTGAATCCTTTTTTAGCTTGTTTCATGTTTTCAAGATTTCTTTTCCTAGTGGTTGACCTTCTTCTGAGTTTCCCATGTTGATTACTTGGCATTTATGCTGACCTTAACTAAGCTGAACACTTTCTGGAAAGGAATAGATAGAAATGTTTCTCTGTCAGCACTTACGCCAATAAAACATAGACTTGTAGTTCATAAACATATATTATGTCTAAATTACATATGATTTCAAGAAATTTTTTACTTTAAAAAAATTACATTGGATAATGAATTATGTTTACTTAATAGACCAATTTTAACAAATTATGGAAGTTGCACAGTATCAAAACTTCTGGCTAAGAAGAGGTCACCTTGATATTTGCACTGGATTTATTTCAGCCTTGGCTCCACATTTTATCGTTCTTGGTGTCTTAAGTTTTCTCTTACCTCCACAATTTTTTTAATCTACTTATTTTTATTATTTGTTTTTATGACTCTTACTGTCAACATATTTCACTGGTTTTCTACTTACTAAACAAAATGGTTCTGCCTGAATTTCATGTGTAGTCTTAATTTTGTAACTTTTAATGTATGATCCCTGCTATTTAGGTTACTCTGTATTTATTGCTTGTTTTTGCCGCTGCCTACTAAATACATTAGTGTCTGTGGATCTCTAAATTATAATGCTCTTCTCTTCCCCCAAAATGTCAGAACTGATGATGAAACTCTTCCTCTTCCTTCACAACAAATCTGAATATCCACTTACTAAACATTAGGAGGTAATCACGTGCTTCAATCCAGTCCTGAATTAATCTGTCTATAATTTTCAATGCCTAAGACACTATAATCACATTAATACACATCGGTTTTAAAAAGAATCCACAACACAAAACCACCACCACCAAAACACTCGGACAATCCTATCTGAGCGCTATTTGGCTACTCCAATTCCACCTGCTGTGAGGGTGCTCGCTCCACAGAGTGTCTTGGCCACCCTATGCCAGGAATCACGGCATCCCCAGGTCTGTCAATCTGCCTGCTTGCTAATCAATTTCAATCCCAAGGAGTGTGGCTGGGAGAAAAAAAAAATAGATTGAAGCTATTGAAGCCAACCCATCTGCTTGATTTGGACCAAAGCAAAGGATGTTCACCCAAACCATCTCAGTTAGCAGGTCTGAGCATTGGAGTAGCTCCTGGGGGACAGAGATGAGCCTGCTTGAGGTGGTAGCATCTTCACTTAAAACTGGATTTATAAGGTGATGTCTTTCCACTCTGAACTTGCTTTGTTAAAATTACTATGTGGGCTTTTTTTAATTTGCATACTGTATTTTCAAAGGTATCTCGATTCTTTTGAATCATCAGTTATTTTCAGTGCATACCTGGTGGTGTAATCTCGCTCTTACACACACAGAAGATGAGAAAGGTATATGTGGAATCTGATGGGAACTGAAAGGAAACAAGATCCATATTAAAATTGCAGCACAAGAAATGTCCTAGAAGCTCACACGTGCATCGTTTCCTCCTTTGACTTAGCACTATTATTGCATACTCGCTCTTCTTCAAAATATAAAAAAACTCAACTACTTCTTCAGATACGTTCTAACCAGTTTTGGAACTGTTTGCATAAGTTAGTCTGACTGCTATCCTTAGTGTTTTTTTCTCCTTCCTGCTCTTTCAATCTGTATGGAGAAATTTTTCCCAAATTCCTATTGCAGAGGGGGTCTCTTAACACGAGTTCATTTTCCTTCTTTTGGTGTTCGCGTGAAATCAGATACCTTGCAGCAATGCTCTTTTTGTTTGTTCAAATTCTTTTCTGTTGTAAAGGTTTAATTGTGATCTCCTATTTTCTAAGGAATGCAAATCCTCCTTCTTTGACCCTTCTGAATTTTGGAGATCCTTCTTTCATTTGGATGTCCACCACTTTTTTTTCCTCTATTCCTAGAATACTTTTAAGTTAAATACTGGGTGTGGACATACAGGGGTTTTAACATGGCTTGATTAGTATCTATTGCAGTGTTAGTATAATTTATTTTTATTCATTCTTAACTATTTTAGCCAGTGACTGCACCTTTACTTTTTGAAATCATTTTAAGTAGCAATGTTCAGACATTTTGGTGGCATAACCCTACAAACTTTCAGTGCATTTTTCTTTTCCTGTCTCCAGGTAGTAACTGTAAGTTCAGTAGCTTTTATTTGCATAAGCGTCAAGCTGCATGAGATTACTTTGCAAAGCTCGTATATAAATACATATAATTCAAATAAGCATAGGTTTTGATCCCATTGGTTTTGACTCATCTGTACTGTGCATTTTCTTGCTTTGTTGTAGAGATCCTTTCTTTAAAGATTGATTTATAAAAAAATCAAACTTGTTTCTTGTAGAATGACAGTATGTTAGTTTTGTAAATGTAACTATAAAAGTCTAACTGGAATTGTGCCGCCCCGCATCCCAAAATACTAATTTGATTGGTTTTGAACAAACTCTTACACTGGTCTTGCCAGCGTAAGTACTCTCATGCTTTAATTTTCCATTCTCTGCCTTTTTTATAGTTTTTCTGCCTGTTATTGTGACTTCATTTTGCAGTCTTTCAAATTGTGTGTTTTGTTGAAAGAAGAATAGAATAGGCAGACTGTTTTATGATCATCTGCGGTGGTGTGATAGCTTGACCTTGGCTGCCAGATGCCCTCCCAGCCACTCTCTTACTTCTCCTTCTCAGGAGGGACAGGGCGGGGAAATATGGATGGAAAAGCTTGTGGATCAAGATAAAGAGAGGGAGATCACTTGCCAAGTACCATCATGGGCAAAACAGACTTGACTTGGGGAAAATAAATTTAACTTATTGCCAGTTAGAGTGCTTGGACAGTGAGAGACAAAGGCCATCCCTGCACTCCCCCTCCCTTTCCCAGGCTTAATGTCACCCCCCACACATACCCCCAAATCCTCTACCCCCTCCTGCAAGAGAGGCTCTTGGAGCTGTTTCACACATTTATTGCTTTTCCTCACTGCCGGGCGCTGTTCTGTCCTTTCTAAAACCGGCTTCCTCTGAGGCGGCGTGGAGGGGCTGGGCTGCTGGAGCCGGCTGGAGCCGGCACGGGACACCGCCCCGGCCTCTCCTCACAGGGGCCCCGCTGCTAGCGCCTCGACGCCTACATGCAATACGAGAGCAAAAACATAGCTAGAGTCCACGTTATGAAGTTTTCATTTAGACACGTTCTTTGCCGTCTTGATGGCCGCAGTGGGAGGAGGAGAGTTTTGTGAAATGCCTTTTTCAGTTTTAAGGCATAGAGGCTTTTTTCCCCCGCCAGGGGTAAGGTTCTGCAAGGAGAGCTGAGGTAAAACCTCTATAAATCTGCCTGAATTGCCCTGACTTCTCTAGATTTCATCCCATACAGTGATAATTTTCCTTCCTCCGTGCGGTTTTGGGGTATTTTTATTACTGGTTTCTGTCCCCAGAGATGCGAGGAAGACTAGATAATTTGCAGAAGTAATCCTGGCCCGACTCAACATTGCAGTGGTGTTTTTCACAATTTGGAGATGTACAGCTGTCATGTTAATTGCAAGCTATCTTGAATGTAATTGTATATATAGAGAGGACTCTTTGATCCGATAAAATGGAAACCACATTAGACAAAGCTGCTCCATAAGCTTGGCTCTAACACATTCGGTTTCGATTATGTAAAAAGCTCTTTTTGAACTGACCCATCTTCTTTTTACATTTCCCCTAATTAAAGTTCCTTTATTTCCCCGAGTTTGCTTCATTGCTTAATAATCAGTGACTTTTCTCTATCCGATAAGTTTAAATGCTTTTCCGTACGCCTGCTGCTGATCTACCTGGGATGCCGTGTTTCCAAGAGGATTGGTTGTGTTTGGCTGCGGCGTGGAGTGTGGAGGTCTGCCTCAGAAGTGTCATTTTCCCCAGGCATAGCGTGGGTCCTCTCACGCTGCGCATACGCACAAGCTAAATTTAATAAAGTGCTGGAATAAACCACCCCTTTTACTACCACATGGCTACATTTACAAGGAAATTGAGATGGGAGGTCAATTTTCACTTAAAGACTCAGGTTGGAGATGCCTGTTTTTTTAAGTGGAGGTCTTTTAATCTCGCTTGTCTGACAGGTGGTAAGAAATTTACATTTAAATTGTCCAGATCAGCTGCTTATTTGTACTGGGTTGTTGGACAAAAGAAATTTCTTAGTCTCCCATACCCTTCGCTGCTTGATCTAACCAACCATAGCGTAGGCTCCTTCTTTTCAAATATGGGCACTGCTTCTGACTACAGTAATTGTAATTTGCATTGGCATTTCTCTTTCCTCTGTATCAATTTGAACGTTGTTCAAAATGACATGGAAAACATGTTTGTTTGGGTTTTTTCCCCTGAAGAACTGCCTCTTGCAAAATGAAATCTTTCTTACTTTAAAGCTAGATTTACCAATGTTGGTCTAACCAGAAATGTTGATGTTTGTTAAACCTTCCTAAACATTAGGAATTTCCATTACCTGCTAAAGCAGAACACATTTACTTGTATAATGATTAAAAAAAAAAAAAATTCACATTGACAACTTGTCAGAATACATGCTGAAAATGCTATTTAAAACAAGTGTTAATAAGACCTAAAGTTCATATCAAGACTAAATTGGATTTGAATTTGTGGGATTGAAAGTGCCGTTAACTAGTTATTTAATTTCCTTTTTGATTGAAGTATACAAGACTCAGTAAATGCATAATTGTGAGTGAAATGCAAATTAGAGATATTAGCAGAAATCATATTTTAAAAAAATACTTGTTTGACAATTAAGACTGTGATCTTTTGATACACTGAAGAACCTGATGAAATCCGGGATATTTTGTTCGTCAATAAGTGTTGTTGGGTTTAAAAGGCAACTGGTGCTAGGGGCTGACTGTCAGGCAAGAGAAGTGTTGCAATACGGGCATGCTAACACAGGTATGTATAATTAGCATGTGAGTGAATGAGTCCTTAAAAACAGGAAGAAGGTGGAGGAAGAGTGAAGGTTTTCCAAGAGGTTATTATATTTTTGTATTTTATGCATTGATTGTTTGCTCAATACTCTTTAGTACATGAGGACTTGCTAAGAGCATCAGAAGTATGAGATGCACGGTTGTAACCAGTCAGGTTTGCTGAAATCAGAGTTTTAAATTTCAAGTTTTCCTTATCCTTGCTTTAAACCAGTTTTCCCATTAATCCAATCCCTAAAACTCTTTTCTAATCGTGTTTCTTCTTTTGTGTACATTGCTGTGATCTCGGGTTAAGAGAAAAAAGCAAAACGAGTTTTCAGTGCAGCACTGGGAGGAAGTTTGAATAGCTGCTGGTGGCTTCCATGTCATTTTTGTTCACAAAGTTGCTGCAATACAGCCTGAAATGAAGTTATGCATCTAGAATAGATTGGCTGGTTGCTGATATGCACAGTGGCATAAAATCAAATAAGGCGCACTGTGACCCTTGCTGGATAAAAAGAAGGATATGTATTTTCAGACGGAGCTCACCTCTTGCCAGGCGAAGACTTCTACAGAAATGAAGCAGCATCTAGGCGAGGAGGAAAAAATGCTTCCTTTTAAAAAATTAATGCATAAAATGTTGAGATAGTGTGATGATGTGTCAAGTCAAACATCCTGCACAAGCACTTGTTTTAGCAGCATTCACGTAGCAGGTGTTGAAGTAGTATGAAGTGCCCTACTGCACAGTTAAGAACTGAAGCCATTAACCATCAAAAATAAAATGCACACACACACACACACCCCTGTTCCTCAAATATATACTGGTTTTTTTGAACTCCAGATTATCTGGAAATATTTCAGTTTTGAGCTGTTGTAGAGTTCCTGAATACTGGCTGCTGGTCTGTGTGACCCTTTAGTATGGTTTATCATTGCCTGAGGCAAGAATGGAAAAAAAAAAATCCACAGTGTGAATAATATACCCAAACCAAGAATCAATAATGTATTTATTAAAAAAGAGTAAACTAAGTAGATTAAATATGCCTTACACAGTATCTTGCTTTTTTACCCAACCTGCACTATAACATCTTTCCATATATGTCTTTCGGGGAAAAAGATAAAAGAACATCTTTTTTTCCCTTGGGTTTTTTTGGTTTTTTGGGTTTTTTTTCCCCCCCACAAGAAGCGAGCATATGTAGTTTCAGCTGATTTTCTTTACATGCTCTTAGGAAATCTTTGATTTCCCTCAGAGGAGGAGATAAGAACTGTGCTTCAGTAGAAATAATGTCAGATTATTTTGTTTGTTCTTGTACGCGTGTGGCCTTCACCAAGTACTCTGTTGGTTTTAGATAATCCAGCTAGGTCCTTGGGTTGCATCTGTCAGAGCAATTGTATGTGGTGGAAGTGATTTAAAGGATAGCGCTGGGCTGGCAGCGCTGGCTGTTTACTTTATGTGACTTTGTATTTTTGTCTATTGCCTATGTATGTTTTATTC
The DNA here is from genome assembly GCA_013400535.1 of Scopus umbretta. Taxonomy (NCBI): domain Eukaryota; kingdom Metazoa; phylum Chordata; class Aves; order Pelecaniformes; family Scopidae; genus Scopus; species Scopus umbretta. Next base: position 35,624 of record VZTL01018253.1, read on the forward strand.
CTCTGAAGATTCTCAGACTTTTTATACTGTCATCTCCCTTCGTTTTCCTGTGGTAGCTTGCGTTCCCTCACGTCCCTCATACACATGTGTATCCCCAAGTCCTTGTACTTGTAACTCCTGTCACAATGTGCTGCTTATTCTAGTCAAAATAGTGAGAGCTCCAGCGAAGCCAGCAGCCCTGATACTGCCGCTGCCAAATTCAGCCCTCCTCCCCAAAACCCTGCACACCCCAGCTTGCAGCAAGAGGTCCTGTGCTCCCTCCCTCTTCCTCCTCTTCCTCCACCCCAACCTGCTGCACTTCAGCACGCTTTCCCGGCTCCCGCTGTCTGCGCAAAGATCCTGTCAGCAAGGAGAAGAAAGAGCCTCTCGGCAATTTCTCTCCCTTCTTCCCCTGCCCGGCCTGTAGTGGCAGATGCATTAGTAGACATCAGGGACTCCAGCAAGGAGAGGCATGTCGAGAATATCTCAACTTCAGGCGAGCCTTCAATTAGAGTTTGCAATCAATCGCAAGATGCATTTCTGTAGGGAACCAGGCTTTGCGAGGTCCAGGATCATTAGCTTATGCCTATTGCTGAACAGCAGATCTCTGGACGCTTGGGCTTCCCTCAGTGCTTAGGGGCACTGCGTGTCAAGGAGGGCCTGAGACGGTGTCGGTAAAGGTTAAGCGTCACTGCATTGGACCACATTTCTTAGAAAAACGACCAGTTCCAGGTGGAATTCAGAGCGTGTGGGTGTGTGTGGGGGGCTTGTTTAGTTGTTTTTTTTCTCTTGCAGCATTAGCAAGGCACTTCAGGAAGGTAGGATTGATTCCCTGCGCGTTGCTTCAGTAGAGAACAACAAGGCATTTTTATTTAAATCAGTGGGTAGAATAAATGTTTAACCTTGTTGGAATTGTAACTACAATGAAGCCAATATCCCATTGCTGTTCAATTCAGTGTATGATGGGAGATTTCACAGTTGACTAGTGCTTTACACATTGTTTCAAATTACTTTTGCTGGTATTATGTTGCCACCCTAAAAAAACAACTTACTATGTATGGATAAGTAGAAGATGAAATACTCGGCATTAAGGAGCTCGTGTGCACTTTGAAACCTCTTTCAATTAACATTTCTCTGTACAACGCTTGTTTCTGGAATAGCAGTTTTGGATNTCCTGTGCGTGGGTGGTGATTCTTTTCTTTTTTTTTTTTTTTTTTCTTCCTCCCAACGCTAACAAATATCAAACAGGTTGGTAAACTTAAAATCTAGTTTTTCTTTAGTGGAATCCTGAGACCTTGTTAGTGCAAGCCTCCATCTGCTCACATGACCTACATAATTATAGTATATGCCTATATTCAGCTGACACTTTTAAGACAGTTATATGGCAGGTATTTTCCTGATGATGTCAGCGTAGTAGATTGTGAAGTGAAGCATGGTATGGTAGCGTGTGTTTCAGAGAAACAGCAATGACGTGGTTTTTCTTGCATCTTAGCCACCTTGTAACTGACCTTTCTCCGGCTGCAGCCATAAGCTGAGTCCAGATTTGCAACTCGTACAGAAAAAGCGCCTGAGTTGCAGATGACGAAGGCGGGTTGCTGTGTTGATCGGGGCAAGAGACCAGCGTCAGTCAGCACGGCAATGAGCACGCACTGGGCGTCTTTTCTGACAAGCCAAGGCTGAGCCGGCCCTGTTGTCAAGAGAGCCAGCGCATCTCGGCCCGCAACCTGCCTTGGTTTTGCTGACTTGCATGAGGTTTATAATGTGCCCTGGTGCCGGCGTTGTCTCTGGTTGACGTAACCGGGGATCACCGAGTTACCCAATGCACTTCTGAGGATGGAGAAGGGCTCTCCGTCGTTTCAATACTCTACCTGCTTTGTGTCGCTCCGTCATAGCAGAGACGTTCCGCTTCTTGTGTTAGCTGCTAGATGCTTATTTTGGGTTCCTTTATTAACCATCTTCTACCAGCTGCCTCTTTATCGTGTCAGTGATTGAATGCAATTGGCAATCATTCTTCAGGAACTGTATGTATTTTCCTGTTGCTGCTGAATTTTTTTCACTCAAGGAAAATGAAAAGGCATGTTCCTTGCTTGAGAAGAATTGAGAGAGATATAAGGATTTCTTCAGAAGAATATTTTGCTTATGCATTCTGAAAATTTCTCATTTTCCTTTGACTTTTTATATGCATGCTAATGAATTACTCTAGCATAGTCTATAAGGGATACAGTGAATATGTGCAGCTTTGTTTCTTGGGGTAACTGGGGTAACAGAAACATTGCTGCCTTTTTGCAGTCCTTAATTTGACTGTCTTTCTGAGAGTTACTTTTTGAGTGGACAGCAAATAAGGTTTTCTCTGGCTGGATGAGTTCAGTAAGGCAAGGTAGGTCATTTAGCAGAAGATTCATGGCTCTTCAGGTTTCAATGCAGATGATCCAAATGAGGGCACTTCCTTTCCAGGTTGTGAGCGTCCCCAAAAACGATCAAGCTAGCAACTAGTCAGTGTGATCATGTGATCATGGTTATATTAAAAAACCAACCAACCAAATAAAACAACAACAACAAAAACCAAACCCAAAACAAACCAACCCAAAAAACAGGGGAAGGAAAAAAGCTCGAAGATAGCAACAGCCTAAGCTTGCTGGTAGAACACTACCATCTCTGCCTCTAAACAGGCCAGATTTACCATGGTGATGGGAATCAACCTAGTACGAGTCATTTAATTTTGACTATTAAAATATATCTCTGACAAGATGATTATATGGGTTCGGTTGCAAGATTATACTGCAAGTTTCACAACTGAAGGACAAGTGAATGTATTGAGTTACCCCACCTCAGGCATGCTGGGCTGTGCATCTCATTTGTTGTTTATTGTCATAAAGTGATAAGGCTGAAGCGTTATGATTAGTGTGTTGTCAATAGCTAGCCTTAACCTACATGACTGTAATGAAGCTCAGTTATTCACATGTCTCTTGTGATTCAGAAAGCATTTCTAGCCCTGATAATAATACTGGGTGTCAGAACATATATGGAACAAATGTTTAGTGCCTTTTTTCTTTCTTTTCCTTGTGGTTGTGTTGGGGGTTTTTTTGTTGTTGGTTTTTTTTTTTTTTTTTTAAACAAACCTGGGAAAAGTCTTTATTTTCCACACCATCTGGTGCTGATGATTCCCACGTAGTAAATACTTGATGCATGGTGGAAATACCCTGTCATACTGACTGCAGAGGTGGCTTTTGGTACAGTGCCATGGTGTCAAAATGTGGCTGTTGAGCTACTATTTGAAGAGCGTCCTTTAGTTATCATTAAACATCAATGACAAATATATAAGCTAAATAAATGGAAGTTAGTACATTTTAACAGTCATGTTGATTAAACAATGGGACTTGGGTTTGATTTTAGAACACGGGAACAGTCTGTAAACTATCGCATCTTGATATATGCACAAACATGCCAGTGTAGATATTTTTCTGAGAAAGTATGAGAAACACATAATGAGTATTTGTGTTGATGTGCATTTGGTTCTTTTCATGATTTGCTTCAAAATGAAGCCATTAAAACTGACAAATAAGAATATTAAGATTGTGATGAGCCTTTGAGAAACCATAGAGAAGGGAGCATATTTTAAATGAATAAAAACCTGTCTAGCTGTTAGGCTGTGCTAACAAAAAAAAGATGCAGACCTTTTTTTACCAGAATGAGTTGATTTAGAGAAAACATTAGGCATCTCAGTTAAACTGACAAATTATAACACTTATTACCCCTGCAGCTACTGAAGTGATTCTCTAGATTGACATTTGCTTATTAGTATTATAACCTAACCGATATAATCTGTTATCATCATCTTCAGCTATATCATATTAAGGGTTGATTATTTCGTACTTATGTTTTGTTAATGGGCTTTTCATGGGGAGGTGGCATTACCTGATTGTAAGTTAGACATTTTTAATACGATGCAGCATAGGATTGAGCACAGTAAGAGAGACAGATAAAGCTACCAGCATCTCCATACAGTTTGGAAGTCCTTTAAATAGATTTCTATTAATTCTATCTCACAAAATCCTCGTTGCACTGTTATTCATTGAAGAACTTCTAGTATACATTTTTCAGGTACTGTACAGACAAATTAGGTGTACAGTAACAGATACTCACAGTAGAGGGAATGTTTCTCGGCTAAACGCCCCAAGCACAAAAGGCTGAACATTTCCTCTGGAGTGGCTATCAACAGGGAATTCATGGCATATTGTCCGTACATTGATGAAACGGGGGGGACTTAATGTTCTTACCAGTTGTTTTCCAGGAAATAAATACAAAATGTAAGGGGAACTTCAATGTTTATCTCTACAGTTACTGTCTTTATCAGTTCTCCTCCACACGCTCCTCCTCTAAAACAGCACACTTATTTAATATCGGGTATTTCAAAATAATTCTGCCAGATCTTACCATGCCTTCCCTGGAAAATTGTGGCCGTGATGACTGCAAGAACTTGCATGGTGTACAGCATGTTTCAGCAGCCATTTCTCAGGTCAGTGTTACAATTTCCAGGAATAAGGTGGTAAAGTCCTGGAAAGAGGTGCAGAAGCTCATAAGTTTGAAGACCTTTAAAAGCTTTCATAGGCTGTCACCGTGGGTAGTATCTGTGCAAGGACATACCAAAAGCAGTAGAGCTCAGATGAGGTATATTTTATGTGATGGCAGTAGGATGGAGTTTGTTGTAGTGGAGAGTATGAAGGCATAGTCATTCATCTTAGGGAGTGAATGTAGTAGTATATACACCTATTAGCAACGTGCAAAGAGGAGGAGAGGAAGTTTTTAAGTTCAGCTGTGGCTTGACTGATGCTGGTACCCAAGTTGGTGTTAAAGCTGGCAGTCACTTTTCGAAAGGCGTATACGAAGGCAGCTGTCCTGTCTAGAGTAACTTTTTGGCTGTGAAGCAACTGGGCAAAGATATGAGAGCTTTCCTAACAGTTTCCAAGCAAATTACAAAAATTTTGGCGTAACAAGTGTTTCTGGAGTCACAGCTGCGATACAGCCTTTTCCCATATGGCCAGAAGGACAGGCACGTGGAGGTGCTCAACGCCGGCATACTTGCCAGAGCTGGTAGTGTTGCGCGAGCAGAGCTCAGCTCTGGCCATGCATGCACACAGGATCTCTCCTTCACCCACCATGTCTTTCAAACCGTGCAGGACTTTCTGCACACCCTCGTTCCTAGTGACTTATCAGGCTTGCACCCACCGTGGCGTCAGCTGTAGTGAATAAAACTGCTTGAAAGGAAGGCTTCTGAGCTGAGAGGGGCACAAGAGATGGCAGCTGCTTGCGTCTAGGATTTCCCAACTTGAAGGGTTGGGAGTAGGTCCCGGTAATAGATGGTGAGATGTGATTAGCGGGCACTGCAAAATGCAGAGGGCTGCAGTTAAATTCCCACCTGCTGAAGCAGCTCTTCAGGAACTGAAGGTAGCCTGCATCGTTTCTGTGGTATAGCGGGATTTGTTGCCAAAATGTTGGCTTTGCCACTGGAAGATGTAGGAAGCCCAGCCCGAGTTAGAGGCCCTTGTGGGTAGGCACACGCTTCTCCCCACACCTGCCCGTGACGTACCGCCCGCCATTCCGCCCTTTTTCTCCGGCCAGATAAGCCCAGTGAAGCCCTACGGAGGCACCGCTTGCCCGTACCTTACGGCTAATGCTTCTTTGCCTTCTTGTGCCCTTGTCCTTTTCAGTATTCTGGAGGAGCGCTCACTGCAGTAACATGGGCCAGTGTCACTCTTATTACTTTACCTGTTTTATCTTTTGTGAAATTGAGCCTTTAGCCAGAATTGCCTGAGCTGCTGCTCCAGCAGTCGGTTAACTGTGAGGCTCCTCGAGCTCATTTCTCGCAAGTAATTTGATTCCCACGTGCTCACCGAGATTGCTTTTTTGCTGGAAGTGCGGAAGGGGGATGGGTGGGTGTATAGGGGGCAGGCCGGGAGCGTTATGGCAGACAAACGTAGCTTAGAGATAAAAACAACGCAGAAACATGTTTAAAAAGACCCCATCTCACTTCATCTCCCTTTAACCCAGTCCTATAAAGCAAAATGTTTTTCTGTTTAAGGATCGGAGACACGGGGCCTTTTGTGCTGGTGCAGGGTACGGAACAGGAGGCTAAATTCCACCCTGCTTCTGCACAAAGTCAGTAAGGTAATCCTTTCATTAAAATTACCAGAAATGTGTGTGAAAAATTTCTTTTCTTCTTTTTTTGGTAACTGGCCATAAAAGGCTTCTACAGATTTCAAGATACTTTCTGAAATCATACACAGAATTCAAAGCGTTTTATTTTTGGTTGCTGAACTATTTCCCTTACATTGTGGTTACTTAGGAGTAATTGAGCACCAGTTTTCTAGATAAGCTCCTATTTAAGATTGTTTAGTATGGCAGCAGTTTTCTAAATAATGTACAATTTATGGAGAGATTCTATAAAATTGCCAGTGCTTTATCATAGTTTTGGGTAAATACCCTGCTGCAAGTGAGTGAAACACAAGCCTGAAAAGTGAATCTTGCTGGAGGGAGAATTGTTCTGAAAATAAACCATTCAGTACATAAACAATGGTATATCAGTTGTCTGAAATATGCATTTCTCCCTCTGTGTGGCGTTCATTGTATGTCCAGGAAGATCCACCACGCTCAGGGCACAGAATTTCTATGTCACAAAGTCCTGGTTTGTTAGATAGGATATTACTAATTTAAGCAGACGGTCTGCTTAGAGGTCTGTTACTTTGGATGATGAAAATGAGGCCGTTGGAACATCCCTGCTTTGGGTTTCGTTAGTGTTCATTAGTTTGTGTCATAAGACATATGCCTTGATGATATCAGCGGCACTATTAAATGTCATAAGAATATATTTTCCCAGTGGCAGTGGAAGTATCCACAGTAACACTTGTAGGATCTTAGCTAATTTTCCATCTTGGACCTTCAAAAAAAAAAATTTTTTTTTTTTTAAAAAATGCTATATTGAGAAATGTGTGCAAGGGAAATACATGCTAAATGTCAGTATTACTCAAACATTGACTATTTTGCTTGCTACTGTTGCTGGAGAGTTGTCATCTATCACTTCGAAACAGCATGCACACTGCTGGACGAAATTCTTGCAGAGTCTGGTTACAGGGAGTGATGTTTTGGGGATGTGACTCAAAGGGGGGGGCAGTGTTGTGTTTTGTTTGGCTTTTTTGGTCTGTTCTTGGTTTTTTTGGGGGGTGTTTCTTTTGTTTTGGTTGTTTTTTTTATCTAGCAGTGCACAAGTTCTAAAAAAGGGTTACAGAAGATACAAGTTCGGAGGATATCGTGCCAGGTGAAAAAGCTGGACACATCTACTAATTTTTGTAGTGTCTGCATTTCAGCTTATGGTGTGAGGGGTGATGTATGATATAAAAAAAGGCTATATGAGTGCAGCTGTATGCCAAATTTCATGACTGTTTCTGTCTAGCCCCGTTGCTTGTATGCTGTGCCTGCAGCTCCACCTCTTCAAAGACTGTTCTATTAATCTAACCTACTGAGAGCTATTCATACAGCTTATGGGTTTTTATTTTTAAATCTTCACAAAAATGATTTGCTGCCCTCTAGTTAGGAATTTAAAGGAAAATTAAATTAAGGTTGCCTAAGTAATGAAAGCATCTTTAGATTTGATAGAGACCATCAAAGCAAAAAGTCTGTATCCCTGGAAAGATTTTGGATATTGTTGAGTGCTGGGGGGAGTTACTATTGCCTTAAATTCATATGCTTCTGCTTCATGAACTCCTTCATTTCCAGCATTGTTTGTTATGTTTTAGATGATGAATTAAGAGACTTCTAAACTCAAAACATTTCTATCCTTATAAGGCCTATGGCATTGGGGTCATAGTGTTGTATGGTTTTGCTGACAGATGGAATAAAGAAAGCAAGCCTTAAGAAAGCCCTTATGCCTTCAGAAATGTCTGAATTTTTCTTGCATGTCATGAAATATAAGCCTAGTATTTGTTACTGTGATATATGCGTTATATTGCTCCCTGCCTAGCATGACACATGTATAGTGTGCTATTGTTTCTACTTGTCTTGATCTGTGGAGCTTTCCTAACTAGAGTTTTTTAAAAACAACATACAAACAAACCCCCAACCAAACAAAAACAAACAAACAAACCAACCCCCAACAAACAAACCAACCAAAAAAACTTCAACAAAATATCACTGGCCCTATTTTCAATTTGTTTAGCTAGGAAAAAAAGTAATTGATGTTATCCCAAACCTCTATACAAATCTGTGAAAAAGGGAGTTGACCAACTGCAATCCCCAAACAGTCCAAAACATAGGGGAAAGGGGGAATCCAGTTTTGGGTTGGTTTTTTTTTTTTCTTACATGTAGAGAAAAATGTGTGCCTTTTACTTATCTCTCATTTCTTCTGTCTTTAGGTTTTCCAAATGAGCCTGCTGCTGTCATTGCCCTTAACACTATTAAGGAATGGTTAAGCAAGAATCACAGTGAGGTATGGAATAAAATACAAATTTCCCAAATTTATGTTTAAGATTATGGTATTTGACTCCAGAACTGTGAAAAGAGTAAATATAGGCTTGAGCCTCCAAGTCATTATTTATTATTTAGTCTTAAGACCAATGAAATCAGGTCAGGACAATATAGCCGGGGGAAGACTGTTATATTTAAAAGCTACACTAGAGTTGAAGGGAAATACCTTTGTTTGAAACCATACTGTGTGTTTCCTGTGCATTGTAATCTTTCCTGGCAAAGTAAAAGACTATTCTCTTCCTAAGCTGTTTCTGAGCGTCAGAGTTTTCGTGTAATAATGAGGAGATTCTTGGAAAGGAAATGTATATAACAGTTGTCAGTGGAAACAGCCAGCAAAGGTCAGTGGTGTTCCAGGGGTCACTTTACAGTAGAGAGCTGTATGATAGTATCTTCTATTTTTGTTAATTTTTTGTTTGCTTATAGTTAAGTGTTCATTTTCTCTGGAACATGCACTAAATATGTGGTACAACCATGAATTTTTAACAGGACCGGTCGTCTTCCAGTGACAACATGGTGGTGCTTATTTTTACAAGATAAAAAAAAAATGCTTTCAACAGAATGATCTTCATATCTCCCATTTCTAGTCTTTGTTTTTCTCTGGTTTGAGTTCTTAGCAGGGCGATAGTTCCTACTGTTGAATTGGAGAAATGCAACAAAGAAGTGACAAAACAAATAAAATAATCATAATGTCTTAAACTGAAGATACTCCTGTTTCTTCATGATGACGGCCAGCAGATTTCAGACAGCTAGAGTTGTTCAGTATTTTTGTTTGAAAATATTTAACAAAGCATCCAGTGGAGAAGCACGGGGTACAAGGATATAATTAGTAGTATTTTTCCTCTAGCAATCTATTCAGGGGGCCTTTTTGTCATGAGAATCTGATACGTGAGGGATGAATTTAGCAGTTTTATGTGGTTTGTTTTGTGTTTTACCAGCTTTGAATTGAAAGGAAATGCTATGTTGAGATCTGAGTGGTAAGTTGAGGTTTTCAGACCTGAAGGTATGCTAAGGAGTGCGTACGTGTTTGGGTGCTGCCTTTTCGTAGCACTGAGCACTTGGTAGCTTCCTGTGACTTGGAGATCTGAACGGTGAAGCAGGAGTTTTGAATGGACAGCCTTGGTGTCTAAGGTCACCAGCATAGCTCTAGGCTTATATTTTCAGGAATCTAGTCTGTTTAGTGTGTAATATTAACCCTTAAGTGTAAGGCTAGAACCTCTATGTTTGTGCTGCTTTGCATCTTATAATTTCTCTTGGTTGTGTTTTTACCGCGTAATTTAACAAATAGGCTAAAAAATCTTTTTTTGGTTCCAGACGTAAGCTTTTCTCCCTCAAAAGCTCAGTATGTATCCTATATATGCCCCTTAATTACTTTTGTCTTAGTGATATTATGAGAAACCTGACTTCTTTTGGTAGAGTGCCTATCAAAAGTGTAGTTTTCTCAATGAAAACTATTTTCTGAAATATTTTACCCTATGGTTCAGTCATTGCTTCTCAGCAGTAAGAAATTTCAATACACTTTCAATACGCTTCCAGTCTTCTCTCTTTTTTTTTCTCCTTTTTCTGCTTCTAGCCTGGAAAGTCTTGTATGCCCTGTGTGTCACCTTTCCCTTTTTCTTTTAGTTAGCCTGCTGCTTCCACATTTTTCTGGTTCCCTCCATAGACTTCAAGTGAGCTCCCCTTGTCCTCAGAAAGCTCCAGGTCTGTTTTGGAAGAAGACTTGAGGTTCATAGCAGATAATGATTGAAGTGACAGTGTTTGTCATATACCTTCATGACTCCTATCTGAGTTATAATAATTTTTTATGTATTTTGACCTGCATTTGCAAAATGCCACTGTATGTATGGTCAATGCAGTTTAGTGTGAACTATGAACACCGAATATGCATGATTCTCCTCCTTTCTCACTCTCTGTAACAAATTTCCTTTTAACTCTTGGCCGCCTTTGCTGCCTAGCTCTAAACCTCCTGTCTTGCTCCCCACAGACTCCAATTTAATCTGAATTCTTTTTAAATAAGTAGCTGTCATTTACAATGTTTGGACAGTGAAAGGAACCCGGGCTGTCCTTACTACAAAACAATTGTTAAAAATTATCCTACTGAGCTTACATCACAGCTGTTTTTTGAATTTGGGCTAGTATAGCTAATAGTTGCCTATATTAAATGTTTCCTAATAGTTGTTATATTAAATATTTCCTAACCCTGAATCCCAAACTCACTGAACTGAGATCTCATGCTATTTGATGCACTTGAAGACGTACACGTGATGCATTTGATGCAATTATTGTGTATCAGTGAATATGACAATTCAGAGCTCATACCCAAGAGCTTTTGTTAATTTTCTGAGGAAGTGTAGTACTAGATTTCAGTCAAGATATGTTTTGAGGGTCCAGTTATCCATAATTTTGTACTTGCTTGTACAAAACTTTCCCTCTTTGTAAGGTTTATCTGCAATCTACTGGCTTGAAGTTTAGACTAGGGCATACTAGCATGTTTTACGTGTCATAAATAGGTCAGCAGCAAAATAAAAATTCTTAATGATTCTATTGACGGTAACAGTAACGTATGCAGTGAAAGGGATCTTAGAGAAGCATATAGTTGTTGGCTTACTGTTGTTTAACGCGTATAGCAAGGTGATTGTAGTTCATCTGGTTTAAATGAATTGACGTAGCTCTGTGCCAGGTGTCAATCTGATCTGTTTTCTATTGTGTACGCTTACTCCCTTGGATTAGATTTTGGGCTTTGAGTAATAGTATTATGCGTCGCCCAAAATTTTCCCAAAAGTAGTTTGTCATACAGCAATGGAAATGAAAGGGACCTCCTGTGTCTCAACAATATTGTCTTCACTTACTGCAGATAACCATATGATATAACCCTTTCTATAAACTTCTGTCATAAAGATAGAGCAACTCCCACCACACCCACTAGATATTTAAATTCACATGTTCTAGTCCGGGAGCAAAACCTCTAACGATTTGCCACGAGGCCAGCTTTTTAGAGGGCTGCCCATGTTTCATTCCAGTTCTCGCTAACCAGAACCACTCCCCTGACACCGGCTGGGCTGTCAAAATGAGTCAGTGTGTCCTGCTATAACAGCCTCTCCTGAACGCTTGCAGCCTCCCACACTTGCCTCTGCCAGAGTTAAATGAATCAAAGTCAGCTTCTTCCCTTCATTCCTTCTTGTGCAATCTGCCTTGTCTTTGAGAAATCCTGTCCAGGTTCTGTTCCTTTAGTCCCAAAGATGTTTGGCAGCCAGTTATCCTCTTGGCAACGTTTGGTACTGGTTGTCCTAACTAAGATCTCGAACTCTTTGAGTGTAGAACGTAAATTGATTGAGTGAATTGAAGAAGTTTGTGCAAGATAGAGACCAAAATGATAGCCTGCTCACTAGGAAATTTACCTACATAAAAATACACTTGGTAAAAACAGGTAGGTGAATAAAGATGGAAACCTGACAAATTTGTAAGTCTCTTGTTGTGCTCTACAGCAGCAGTGTCTTATCTGCCTTCCTGCATCCCAGAAAACTGTGACAAATTTATGAAAGATAAGGCAATATTGGGTTTTTTTTTTCCTCCTCTCTACCTTCCTATAGTACTTCTCTCCTTTGATGCTATAATGAAGATTTTATCCACACTGATATTAATTCAAAATATAAATAAATCAGTGGCTGTATTCCTTAGGCAGCCTGGAGGCCTGAAAATATAACCTAAATGACTCCATTCTTGCAAGCTCTGTTAGAGTCCTATGAAGTTCTCTGTCATAGTATTTACAAGAAAAGTGATTTGCATTTAATAAAAGGCTTTCTTATCCATGTCCATTGTTGTGCTTGACCCCTCAGGTGTTTGCATAAAAACTTATTAGCATGCTTAACTCCGATGTCGCTCATATGAATGTCTCATTACCATGCAAATGGAGTTAGCTCCTTTCTGAGGTTAATTGTTACAAAGCAACACAGAGAGAGATCTATTGTAATTTACTGAACACAGAACACCAGCTGGGCAGGGCGGCAGCCATCATAGTCTAGCAGCCTAAAACTTAACTACATGAAGTCCACTAGGGAAAAACAACAGTATTGTAAGTAATGGTTTGGACTTAGTTGTATGTAACACACAGCACTGTTCTGGTCTTGAAATGCAAGTCTTAGTCAAACTAATTTCTAGCCATGTTTTACACCAAGGTCTGCTGACTGGCAGCCAGAGGGCAAATCTAGTTTAGAAGCTGGTAAATGGTGTTATACTGTAAGTGTAGAAATCCCTTCGAGCAAACTCACAAGAATGGCCACAGTCAGCAGTACTGGGTTAATTTACTGCAGACCACCTAGGCTATCTCTTTAGCAACTGCATTTTCACATTTCACAAAGTGCTCTAAAGGTTTAATAGAATTCTTCAGAGCACAAAATAGAATTGGATCCCATCCTTTAGGAAATTATACACTGGGATTCATTTAAAAATGCACATTAAGCTCTTTGAAGAGCTCAGAATGTTTCTTTCTGGGATAATTTGGCAAGGTTTTGAGATATTGCCACCTGATTTCCCATAATGGTATCACAAAAGAATTGTGACACCTTTAAATACTGGACCCCCTCCATTTTTGGGGTTGGTGGGGAGAGGGTCATGTTTGTTTTTTTTGTGGTGAGTATCTTTGAATATTTGCAATGTTAGAAATTGTTATTTGCTTTTGCTTCAGTACTGTGCTATGTTTCTCAAAAGGGTGAAAAAAAAAAAATGCTCAGTGTATGCCTTGCCTTATGTCACTGACATGAAAAGCCTCAGGACTTTTTCACTGCTCAAGAATAGACTTTAATTTAACAGCACATTTAGTTCAAAGTATTGTTCTTTCTCTTGCACAGTATCTCACAACATTTATTACGCACCCCAGTAGAACAACCACCAGGAAAGGGCGACTGCAATGTATGTTCCATTGAAATAACTGTCGTGGTTTAACCCGAGCCGGCAACTAAGCACCGCACAGCAGCGCTCTCACTCTCTCACTTGCCCCCCATGGGATGGGGGAGAGAATCAGAAGAGTAGAAGTGAGAAAACTCATGGGTTGAGACAAAGACAGTTTAATAGGTAAAGCAAAAGCCACGCATGCAAGCAAAGCAAAACGAGGAATTCATTCACCGCTTCCCATCGGCAGGCAGGTGTTCAGCCACCTCCAGGACAGCAGGGCTCCATCATGCATAATGGTTACTTGGGAAGATGAATGCCATCATGCCCAACATCCCTCTTTCCTCCTCCTTCCCCCAGCTGTATATGCTGAGCATGACACCATACGGTGTGGCACATCCCTTGGGTCAGCTGTCCCGGCTGTGTCCCCCCCCAGCTCCTTGTGCCCCCCGGCCTGCTCGCTGGTGGGGTGGGTGAGAGGCAGAAAAGGCCTTGACTCTGTGTCGGCACTGCTCAGCAGTGACTAAAACATCCCTGTGCTATCAACTCTACCCCAGCCAAAACCAGCACACTGATGCAGATTAAAAGCACATAGACGGAAAATAAATCAACGCATTCCTGAATCCTTTTAATGAGAATCTCTACTGAAGCAATTTTATTTTTCTTATTTTGCCTGAAGCACATGATATTTAGGTCCCTGTGTTATAGCAAGTAGTTATGCCTCATCCCACTGCCAAAAAAAATTTGTACGTTTCCAGCAAAACAGGATGAGCAAAATCCTGGTACAGTTGAAATTAGTGGAACTTTGTTTTCAGCAGGGAGGCAGCATCACACTTGCTGTACTCTTCATGACAAAAATTTTCAGGAGGAAACACCTGGTTTGTCAAGTTAGGCACACCACAACACGGATGCCCTGCACCTGTGCTTCATTTTGTACTGTGCTTTGTCCAAATCATGGTGATATTTTCCACTACTGAGATAGTTAAAGTGGAATCACCTTTCCTGTGGGTTGGTTCCCATATGTGTTCGTGCCTTGGTGGCACGCAGGGGTTGAGTTGGCCTTGCCTCACCAGCGGGAGCTGTGGATGTATGAGAGCAGGGAGAGCTGAGGAAATGCTCCCTGCAATGGGGGCCGTGGGTGTGACTGGAGGGACTTTTATCCTGCTGATAAAAGCTGTGTGAGTGATTGAGTTTCTAAGGATGGGGAGGGTGTGTAGGAATTTGAGGAAAGGAAGGTCTGTCATGAGAAAGCAGAGCTTCAGGGATTATGTTGTTTCCATTGTCCTCATGGAGCTCGTCGCCCTGATGCTGTGGTAAGCAGGTGTCTCCTGGTCAGGAAGGGCCAAAGTAACGCAGCGAGGGAGCAGCTTCCTCGAGAGTAAGATGCAGATGAGAGGTCCAGCAGGGCTTAAACCAGCTGCGTTGGATGTTGGCCACCCAGGCCTAAGCCTGCTTGAGGCATCTCAGCTCAAAAGAGTTACTGTTGCTGAAATGAAGAGCGTACTGGTCCTAGGTGCCCGAGGGAGGACAGGACCATTGCGTGAGCTGGCGGATGTGGTACAGGACTCACAGGAGAGCCACTGGTCTCCAGAGGGGTATCTGTGTGCCAGGCAGGATATCCTGAGCACTTAAAATGGTGCTAGGCACTGGTGCTTAGTCTGGAGAGAGGTAATGTCCTGCTGGGAGGACAGAGCAAAGGGAGTTGCCACTGTCCTCTATTGCACAAGGCAGGGTAGTGCAGGTGTGCCTCAATGAGCTTTTAAAAGCACCAGAGGTTTATTTTGAGGTAAACTAACGTGATCACAACTTTGTGCCCTGTGCAGCTCTCTGCAGGTGAGCGTGACACCCCATGGTATCCATTTGGGTACCACGTTAGTCTGGCGGTATCTGTGCTATGCAGCATTATCTTCTGTAGGCATATACCTAGGAGGTGTAAGACAGCAGGGTAGGAACATTTCTTCTCTCTCTCCCTTCAAAATCGGGTCAGTCAGCTAACAAAAAATAGCGTTTACCTCCTGAGCCCATGAAAACATTAGGGCAACCCAATTTCATATGTATTTCTGCAGACTGCTTGCCTGAAAGATTTTTTTTTTTTTTTTTTTCCTTCTCCTTCCCTTCTCTTTCCCCCCTCCCTTTGGTGGTCTCAGTAACCTAATTTTGGCTCTTCATTCTTCAGAGACAATTAAAGAAAGTGGCATCTCGAGACGAGGTCTTGTCTTTATCTCTACAGAGGGATGCAGATGGAGACAGTATGTCTTGGAAAATGTTGTCTGATGCAGTTTCCTTTAACATAACCTCAGTTATATTCCCCTAGGCAGAGCAACTAAGTTTCTATGTTTATTCCAAAAAGGAACAGAGTAGCTAGCTGACAATATTTAATTAATGAAAGGAAATTTTTTTTACAAAAAAAATCACTAATGCAAACAACTCCCCCTAACATAGTATTAATTTTGTTTTTTCTTGGGTAGTTTTCATGCTTACAGTTTTACAGTTGTCAACGAAATTATGTGTAATTTTGAAAAAAAAATATGTATTTGTGCCTAAGGTGATATCTTTTACGACAACTTTGGGCCTGCAGTGACACGAATTTATTTTAAAGTATATTTATTACTCAGAAATAAAGCTCTGAAAATACAGGTTTCGATTGAAGCCACTGACAGATCCTCAAGGACAGTAAGGGTGCCGATAAAAATTCAGGCGGCTATTTTGGTAGCTCCTATATGCCGGTATCATTTGATTAACATAATCTCCTCCCCTCCCCCAGCACTGTTCTCTTGGGTAGGTTAAAAAATGATCCCCTTTCTATTTCTACATTCCAATTAGGTGGTAATCATATGCTGCTCTGATTGAAATGAAAATCAGCCATCATGCCACTGTCATCTAGCTGAAGTCAAGGAAAAAATGCTTTTCAACTTGTACAAAATTAAAATGATTTACTTGCTCTGTGTAGCTGCGCTCTCACTGGGCTCAAAGAGATTCAGTGCTGTCCCCAAAGCCCAAACCTAACCATCATCCCAACAGACAAGTCATTTTCTGAAATGATAAGTAAGCTGCCAAGGCAGCGATGCTTTCTTGTATGTTCTTCAGGCTGCTATTCAGGTAGAAGGCTGATAAAGCAAAGCAGACAAAGCCCGTATTCATTACACATGATACTTTATTTATTAAACTTAGAAAGCTTTTGTTATTGTTGATACAGCTATTGAGAGAAAGGCAGGAAGGCGTCCCTCTTGGAAAGGAATGTTGGAACTTGTGATTGCCCTGGAAGTCCCACGTGGCCGATGTCCTATGTGACTGGCTTCCGAGTTACTTGTGACCCAAATAAGAAGGGGGGGGGGGGTTGGAAATAGGGTTTCCTGTCACCCTTTCCCCCTAAAATTTGTTGAGGATTGAGGAAAATCAGCTTCTGTGCATAGTGTGGATGTCTTCAATGAATATATCTTTGTAAAGGTTTATGTACACTTAGCGTACTGCATAAATAATGATTCCTGTAGCTCTATTACAGCTAATGAGTGTCACTAATACAAGACAGGTCTCTGCATGGGTTCTTTTGTGTTTACAGTAGTTAACTGTCTAATAATTGAAATTTGTCAAAGCGTTTATTCTTTCTATCCTTACAATTTAATGGCAGTTATGGTAACAGGAATCTGAATAGCTGAAATTCTACAGGCGTGTTGCTAAAATAACAAAACTGTCACTAGGTCAGAGTTGAGATTTTTGTCTTGTTTCTTTGATTTCCACCCCGCTCCTGATTTTTGTACGTTTGGAGGGGCCTGGGTACTGCAGCGAACTGTGTGAAAAGACCCTAAAAAAAATAAATAGAAACAATACTACGTTTTTTTGTCTTTCCTGTTACTGCTTGCACGACAAAAAAGATCACGAACACATCCCTTTATTTCAGTACTGGCTTTCAGCCAGAAATCCCAATAATTTCAACTGGCTTGTCAAATCAGCCCAATGCAGAAGAGGTCCAGCTTTCATTTTGGGAAGATTCAGTTATTGTTGCTACCCGTCTGGAGACTCTTTTCTTTAAATTGGCTTGTGCTCCTCACCCCGTGGGTACATAGGAATAAATAGGCAAATAAATGAGGAATAGCAATTCACATAGTTCTAGTGAGATACATGGAAAAAATGCTTCTTGAGCAGCAGAGAAATTGTTGTTCCAGTCTTTGTTTTGCTTCTGAGCTCTTCCTATTAATAAATCTATTGTGATTTATGCTTTGCTATGCTTTCACGTCCAACTCAAATGTGTCTCTGGATTACAGCTGGATCTTAGCAGGAAATGAGCTGAGATGGGGTAAGAGGAAGGGGAGGCAGGAGAAGGTTTGCCTTCTGCTCTACGGAGGTTTGCAAGGAGGCTCCCATCATGAAGACGGTTTTGGGAGACTCGCAGTGGAAGCTGTCTGCCGAGGATGGGTATGGCCAGGCAGTCGCCAGCAGCAGATAAACCAGGTGGCCAGCTGAAGTCTGTCCCTGATGCCAGTCAGCCACCCAGGCCTCATCAGGGAGCTGGCAGAAACCAGGGGTAGGGCCCCTTTGGCTCGGCCTCGGGGCAGGGAGCCCAGCGCCCAGCCCTTCTGCTCCACAGCTGCAGCCTTCAGAGGGTGTCTTTGATTTGGGGGTTTCCTTTGGCTGCGGGGTTTTCAGTCCTTTGAACTGGCTCTCAGGTGGCGTGTTTGTCGGTCTTCGTAGATGAGCAACGTCTGTCCGAGCGGCCTGGAGTTGCTTTGGCTGTGCAGGCCAGCATGTGCTGGGAGCACGTGCGGCCGGGGCGGCCGGCTGACGGCTGCGCTGCCTGCCCAGCCGCAGCGCACAATGCGGTGCTACGCGAAGCGGCTCTGCTGGCACGGGCAGCAGCCCTTCCACACGAGCCAAGAGCACATGCTTTGTTTTGCTGGCACTTTGCTGGCATCCTGCAGAGCGTACGATGTCTGCTTTTTGGTGTTCTGTTTCCAATAAACGCACGTAGCTGTTTTGCTGCTGGAAAGCTGAGCTGCCGCTTCTGTTCGATTTAAATTCAGTTCTGTCGCCTATAATTTTCCCGAAAGCAGAGTGTCCAGCATGGCACGTGAGGGTGAAATAATGATAAAATCTAAAAATACATTAGCCAAGTCTCATACTGGAGCAAGCATTGGATCACCCTACAAGGGATCAAAGTGGTACAAGCGAGCTAACTGTAAAGGCAGTATTTTCTTAAGCGTTATTGTGTCGTCTTATCTGAGATTTTATCTGGCCAACTCCTGCCATCATCTCCAAGCATGTTAGCCGTCAACGGTAGGTCACAGTCAAATCTCTATGGAAGGAAACCTGTGTGGATTCTTATAGCTGGAGTGTGTTCCCTGTGAGGAACAAAATGAGTTTATTGCTGCTAGACTACAGCATCTTGATATATAGTTTGAGATATACGATTCTGACATTTAATAGGTTAGATGATATTGGCCACATACTTCATAGGTTCTGTATCATACTGTATTCCTGGGAAGGTGAAAAATGGGTCTGTCTATTATATGTGAAATGACAGAACAGATGAGAAGAGCAGCGTGGATGTGGGGAGCATTGACAATAAGAACCTGTGGAAACGTGGGAATGACTGGCAGGCTTCCAAGATAAAATATCTGATAATTAATACGGAACAACTTGCTTAGATTCAAATGTGAGCACAGTTTAAGGGTGCGTATCGCCTTCCTCCGTAGACTTCAGGACAGATTATGTGATCTTTTTATTTATTTGGGATTAATGAAAAAACAGAGAATAAATTAGGTGAGCTATGAAATTCTTTACTTCAGTAGGAATAACAGTGCTGCCTGAGAAGAGTTTTCGAACAAAGGCTACAAAAAGACTTGCTCAGGTTGTCACCTTGCTTCTAACCTGATCTCTCAAGAGATAATATAGTGAAGGTTAATTTTTACTAGTATAGGCTGTTTACAGCTACTACACCTAAATTGGATTCATTTATTGAAGTATTATTTTCTTCTTTTTTACATTAAAAAAAAATGAATGTACTTTGGGACTAGTGAAATACCTGGAAAACAGTCAGTGGTTAAGAAGATAAATACTGGCTGAGGGTTAAAGCAGAATTAAGTAGGTTAAAAAGCAGTATAATTTTACAGTTGAAATGAAAGTCACCATGGCACAGAGCACAGATTTGACTTGCAGTTATGCCTTGTAAATAACCTGGTTGGAGTTGCCCATGTCTCTCTGCTTTTCTGTCTGTCTTCATCCTGATTCAGGATGAAGATTAATATTACCAGAACTGAATTTGGAATGCTTTTCTGAGCCAGGAATATTGAACTTTTCTGAGCCAGTGTATTTGTCTTGTCTTTGCTATTAGACTAAAAATACCCCATGCTAATATGCTGTTGTACTCTTTAGTACTGCAGTCTGAGATAAAATCGTAAGAACCAGCTGCTACGCGTTCATCCACATGATCAATGCACAGTAAAGCCACAGGGATAGGTGTCTTTCTGATTTCTTCCCCCTTGCAAGAAGCTAGGGCCTTTCATGAGCCCATTCTCCCAATGTCCTGGATTTGGTGAGGTGCAAGGAAGGGATTTTTCGGGTTCTGCATTCTCTGGCTTCTTCCATCCAGCTTTTCCACACACTTACAAGGGACGGTGTGTTTAAGCCTCAATCCAGCTACATGTTCTCAGGTTGGGGGAAAGGGCCTTATGTGTGACTTTCAGCCTCTTCTGCTGGAAATTTCACCTTTCGTTTAAAGTCCCTTTGGGTTTTGTAAGCCAAAAGGTTAAAAAGCCTTAGTCTTCTATTTGCATATTTGTAGTCATACCCTTTAGTTGAGATGTTAATGTATAACTATTGTTTTATTGCTAAAATACAGTATATTTGATTAATGTCATTAATCCTTTTTACTTTCACCTTGTTTTGCAAGAGTATGTGTCAAATGTCTTTTCCTTGTGTGGAAAAAGTCTTTGAACTTGCACTTCTGCTTACTGTTTTGAAGTGAATGCTCAAACCTTGCCCTAATACGAAAGAAACTTATCACATAGCACTTTGACTCCCCTGAATTTAATCTTGATACCTGTCAGATGATAACCTCTTCCCTGTGGACATTTGAACAAACATTTTCCTTTGGGACTGCATACTAATAATATACGATCTGTGTGATGATAACCTCGTGAAGGGGAAACGTTTCAAAAGGCACAATAGAAATTACACGCTTTAGTTCTACTGACTTTCACTGTGACTCCGTTGCCTTACTCCTCTGTGTTCCCTGTTGAAGTCTCTCCCTACAGATACCATATTAAGTTCATTAATATTTACAAAGCAAATATATTTCCCTTCAGACAGTTGAGGCACAACTGCCCTTGATTTTTGTTGGATTATATGAACATTGACACAGCTTTATATAGCATAAGTGCGATCTCTAATTAATATGCATACTTATATTTGTAGAATACCCTAGGCATGTTTTTTTTTGCCAGTGTAATTTTTAGGGGGCATATCGTGTGAGAATAAAATCTCATTATAACTACAGGTTGTTTATGCGCGTATGCTCCTATTGGATGGGGTCTGAGTCTTCATGGGAATTTGGAAAGTGCCTGGCATGCTGTTGGTACTGAAGCTCCCATTAGCAAGGTGGAGTTGCGTATATAAGAAATTGCAATATCGCAGATGATCAAAGATGCTTGTAATTCAAAGCTCTGAGTGTAAATCCAGAGGGTAAGCTCTATGGACTAATACTAGTCCTCAAAGTGTTCCTCAGTTTTAGCAGAGAGAATTTTTGAAGTGAGAGAATTTTTGCATTGCAGTTGCTAACGAGGAAGGGCAGGCATTAGTATCTTTAACGATGGCAGTGTTAGTGTTTGTTACAAGAGGTAGATGAAAAGGCTGAATTTGCTCCCGTGTTGAAAGTACAAGTATTTACAGAAAATATAGTTGTATATTTACTAGTGCTTGTGGTGGTGTGAGCATGGTGTTTCAGATTCTGTAACGCTCACTTTGAGACAGGGATGTATTTGAGGGACAATCCCGTCACATGCAATTTATAGCCATGGTATTACAAAAATAAGTCTAGCTTGTATGATGCCTCTAAATAGCAGAAGCTGAGAGGGAAATAAGTAACTGTAAGATTTTTTCAGAGACTATTAGGAGAATAAAGAGTTCTTTACAGGCAGATAATAAGAAATATAAATATTGCTTCAATGCTAGATTGCTCAGTGAACTGGGATTTCTGTGTAAGTGGTCAGTAACCTGTCTTTACTGGCAATTTATGGCACCTTCTATATTTTGTATGTGGGGAAAAAGGGATCCTGCTGTGGTCCGACAAGTGAAGGTCTGGCAAAAGAGGGCCGGTGTCGAGCCACGGGTAGCCATGAATTGTGCATATGATTTTTTTTTTTTTTTTTTCCCCCTTTGGTCAGGACTGGGAGTAAGCCGGAGCAAGGCAGTCTGACACTGTCTTTTACCTAGAATATTGTGGGAACTTTAGGAGTGAAGTGCCAAGAAGCTATTTGATCCGGTCTCTAGTTCCCAGATAGCCTAGCTGGAAGGGAAGGCTGCAATAGACCTTGAAAGTGCAGTGTTAGCTACTGGGTTTTCTGAAGCTTGCTGGTGGAAAAAGTTGATTTTGGATGTCCTACATATCCAGAGCAGTTGCATAGAGTAAAAATGAACTCCTGATACAGGGATCTGGCAGGTTCAGTACATCTTGCTCTCCCCTCATTTGTACCTTCTTTCCCTTTGCGATTTTTCCCTTTCAGTCATCCCTGTTCTGCTCCCTGCGTGAGTGGTGAACTTGTCTCTTTATATTCTGCTCTATTGCCTGGGCATTTATCTAAGCGCTTTGGATCAGGAGAGAGGAAACAAAGACTTGTACCTCTGCTCTGGGTCTATCCTGCGTGTTGCAGCTGTTGTTTTTAGGTAGGGATTTCAAGTCCAGCTGCTCCTTATTGACCCTGTGGGAAGTGGCAGGTTGAATCAATTATTTGACATGCACAGTCTCTGTTGGCAGGGTTCTCGAGAGCCTTATAATGGCGCAAATGATGTTACTTGCTAGTGCAAAGGAAAGTTACAATTTGGTATAGCAATTAATATGCAATTAGGAAGGCATTCTTTTTTCTTTCCAAGTATTTTTTTTTCAGTTATTTTTAGATTTGAATTGACTGAATAGCTGAAGAATTCCTTTTGGAAAGGAGGAGCAGGGGGTAGTATTTTTTCTGCATTAGCTTTGATTTTTCCTCCTGGAGGGACAGCGAGAAGCACAGACAGCTGTTATTTAAAACAAAATTGGACATGAAATGCTATCAAACCGTTTACTATCTCTGAACTAGAACGCATCAGTCCTCTGTTTTAATGATGTATTGTCGTTCATTATGCACTGCGTTACTGCTTGAACTTATATTTGTTTAGAAAAGTAATGAGATTTGAACTTAATTACAGTGTACCTCTAGAAACAGTCTATGTCTGCCAGCTCAAAGGTATTCTGTTAATTTACCTTTTTTGCTGCCCAGGGTAGTGACGCTGCCTGGCATGATGCGAGGAGGAAGGGTTTTGAAGGGTGTTGGGCCGTGGATGTGTTGAGATGTCAGCATTATCAGAAATGACAACGTCTGTGAGCGAAAGAACAGAGCAATCGCGAATCCTCTTCAGCCTTTGGCACCACCACTGAGGCTGCCAGCGAGGGTGTCGGTTTGTGCCAGCTCCTGAAGCTTTTTTTTTTTTTTTTTTTTTTTTTTTTTTTGTGACGGTGACACGCGTCGCTTTGGAACTGGATCAAGACAATTGGTGCACTTTCGCGCAGGCCACCAAGCTGCCCTGGCCCCAGCTGCTATCTGCTTTCAGACACGCGGCACCTGGGCTGTGTCTGACCTAATGATGTACAAGCAAAAAGGCTCTGTATTTTATAATGGTCTCCAGAGCTGTCACATCCCAATTTTAGACTAGATTAATTAGCGCCCATGTGAGTAATTCCATACACAGCCATTTAGAGCTGTTACCTTTTTTCCCCAGATTGTTTTCTTCTGAATGCTCTAGAAAGTGTTTTTGAAGAGATGTTCAGTGGTTAATGAAAACATCTATGAATGTCAAGCTATAGATGGTGTATAAATTATAAAGCTTCATCAAATGAAAATATATGAGAAATATAGGGTCTTGCTGGCTGGGTAGCCTCTGTGGGCTGTTGCTAAAAGAGGTCAAATTGGATCTGTGAACTTAAAACCACAACTGTACTAATTAATGTGATAGGAAAATGTTAGGAAATGCAATATAATTAGTCATAGAGCTGTGTCATAATTTCTTTTTCAGTTAGTCTTCTAGCACGTTGCCACACCACAGTGCTTTCCATTAATAATGAAGACATTTTGGAGAAATAGTATTAGCAGCTGGTTGACTGTAGTTAATTGACATATTACTGTATTCCAGCACATTCTGTCAGGGACTGCTGTGAATGGCTTAAAGGCTTCTAGGGATAAATAAAGCAGAGATAACCAAAGAGGAGTTATTTTAACTTAACAGTTCTCAGGCTCTGTAAACTCCTGATTCTAGGAGGCAATTTACTAAAATATGTAGAGAAATTTGATTTAGAAAATAATGATGTAATGGACTTAATAAATTTTGTCTGTGGGGATAGCACATAAGCTCCTGTAGGAGTAGAGCAATGCGCTGAGCCTTTGGAGTGTTTTAAACTCTGAGTGACTAAACGACATAAATCCATTTACTTATGGATTTAATCCAGGCTGCTTTGTCAAAAATTGGAGTAATGAATTGACAAGGAGTTTAAGAAATGAACCATGTATGTAACTGAGGCATGCTAATTACTGTCTCTCCTCCCCGCCTTCCCCCCCTCCCAAAGTTAACAGAGCTTAAAATGAATGCATCTTTGTTTTTAGAACGAGGACTAAGGAAGAGAGCCAGAGTGAAGCTGGGGAGGTGACTTAGCAAGCCTTTCACCTCCAGGTCACCAATTCACATCTAGACCATTTTGTTCATGGCTGAGAGCTTTTTGGCCTTTGCACTAGTCTGGCCTGTGTAGAATGAAATGGAGAACATGGCTTTGGTCCCTATCACAGCTGACGTGACTCTAGTTGTACTGATGAACATTATGTATTTAAAGAGTCTGATCCTGCAGTCACGGCACCCAGCTGGAGATTTTGCTTTTCTCTCCAGAGTAGCTGGGATTAGGCACAAAATAGAAAACGGCAGCCTGTAGTGCTGATAGTTTCAAATGTTCATGAACGTATAAAGGAATTTCTTCTTAGATGTGCTTATGGAAGGAAATGGAAAGTGAGTACTTCAAAGGAACTGAGCTATTTGATCATGGAACATTTTATTGTACAGTTAATTACGTAAAATAGGCTGAACCGAGATAGAGCTCTTAGTGACTTTTTTGCTGTGTGTATAATTAGATATACAGAGCTGTTTCCTCAGCTACTGTCAGTCTGCTTAGCTCTGTTTAAGTCAATTTGCATCAGCTGAGAAGCTGGACCCTGGTATTTATGGAACCATTGACTGTTTTTTATACCAGAGTAACACACAGCCAAGTCCTGTACCCTAAGGAAATTTACGCCAAGATATATAAAGTAAGAAGAATGATACTGTGTTCATTTTTAAATCAGTGATGGGCTAATCTCAACCTTCAGCACTTTCACTTGTTAGAACTCATAGCAATTGGATATAGAAGTAAAGAATTACCATGATGTTTTGGGGATGTACTTGCAATTTGGAAAGAAACTTGTGGTGGGGGATTTTGGTCTATGTAGGCTGTGATCAGAAGGCAAAAAATAGCAGGCATGGAAAAGTTTGTCGGAGGTGGGGGAAAGGCTCACCTCTAGAAAAGCCT
Organism: Scopus umbretta; assembly: GCA_013400535.1. Classification (NCBI taxonomy): domain Eukaryota; kingdom Metazoa; phylum Chordata; class Aves; order Pelecaniformes; family Scopidae; genus Scopus; species Scopus umbretta. Next base: position 60,798 of record VZTL01018253.1, read on the forward strand.
TTATCACTGAGCAACAGAGGAACAAAATAGCAGATGAAGAAATGGTAGTTGATAATGAACAGCCAGGGTGCAATAACAACCCTCTGAATGCTCATGTTTTCTGTTCTTTCACAAGTGTTTTACATTTGAAAAAATACAGAAACTCTCCGCATGCAAGCTTCCATATTCTGGTTTTAAAAGATGACACTAAAAATAACAACTTCCCAATGTTATCGGAATTTGGGGCCAGGGATACTCTGATGCTTCCTACAGCTGAAAACACAGGGATCCCAAAAGAGTAGCAGGCTTCTGTATTAATTAAATGATTTTAAACCAGTTAATCTTTCAAATAGCGGTCAAGCTGTTCACGGATATTTTTAGCACTGTAGACCTTGGAAGGCCGAGTTTCTTGCACTCTGCTTTTGTGATCATCATTTCCAGAAACAGGGCTAACGGAAGCATTAAAAAATATTTTAGAAAATACCAATGTCCAAATCATTGGGAGTGGGAGTCCTGTTTTGTTGAAATGAAACAAACGTGGCTCTCCTGTCTTGGAGAGACCTTAATTCAAGAATTACAGACTTCCTTCAGCTGAGACACTTGACTTTGTCGTCAATATACACGAGGTGGTGTTTCCGTGGAGAATGCACGAGACTTTTCTCAGCACTCTGCGCCTGGTGAGCTGCTGCTTCTCTGGGCAGGACCAGAACTACATACAGACTGTGGTCACTGCTTGGGTCTGGCACTGTGTGGTGAGGTTAATGCATCCACAAATAATAGCTGTGCTAATTTTGTTCCATTCCGGATAAGAAGAAATATCATTCCTTATGGCGTAAATAGTCAATTCTTTTGTTAGTTCTTAAACGCTGATGCTTTTTAATAATCTCAGAGTAGTCACACAGTCATCAGGGCTGTATTCTTGTGCACTGGGTAGGAACGGTTCACACAACTTTTGAAATAGTTTAATTTCACTTTCATAATTATGTACGGGCACGCTGTAATATCCTACCTTCCTCTGTGATGCCAAAGCGGTTAGTTTAAAAGTTTACAATACACCTAGGGATTAAAAGAAGTAACAGCCATTTACCTCAGAACTAATTCTGCTTTGAAAAGATGGTTTGCCTCACACTAATTATTTCTGTATTGTCCTTATTTGCATCACAGGCATTACACTGCTCTTCATCTTAACTTATTAAATCCTTCTTGCTCATGCATGAATCTGGACAGCTGGATGCCACTAATGGGGCAGATAGTGCTACCCAGTGGTCTATAATCAACATTCTGTTGCCACACATTAGCATCACACTGCATGCCTAAAAGGACTAAAAATTTGATTTGTGAAGCAACAGCTGATTTGGGATGATTAACAAAAAGACTACGGGGTGGTGGATATTGTGTAACACTGCTTCCATCCTTTCAGAATCCGGCAAAGAATGGCACATCTGATACGGCACTGTGAACAAAAATAGATGAACCATTATCTAAACGTTTTTATCACTAATCATTTCTCAAAAGGCTGTTTAAAACCAAGCGCATTTAATAGCATTTAAACAAAAACAGAGGTAGAAATCCTCAAAAAAATCACGACAAACAAGGTATGTCTCTCTTAAACAAAATGTATAGATTTGTTTTTCTCCAGTGTCAAAGCAATACAAGATACTGTGATAAATATATAAAAATATTGTATTACTAAATGTACCTGAAATGCCTTGCTAAATACAAGAGAATCTCACATATTGAGGTTGATTTGTAGTCTGTGAAGAGAGACAGTTCATTTTGGATGCAGAATGAGATACGCTGGAAAAACTGAAGTTGCAAGAGGCAATCTTGAATGACCACTGAAAAATACATTCAATGGTTTCAGCGTAACCGGATTCTACCTTTACAATAGCTCCATTTCTTCAAACTGCTCCATATGCATCATCTGCACTGGTATGCAGGATGGTTTCCAGTTTTGGATGGCAATGCATTTCTTCATTAAAAAACAACAACAACAACAACACAACTACCAACCCCCCAAAACCAACAACAACAGCAAAACCACACCAAAAGCCTGTGTGAATCCAACAGTTCTTCTTGCATGTCTTTCCTTATCCCTCATCCTGGGGATCTCCGTATATTTCTCTGATTGTCTTCTGCTCTTTTCATGCCGCAGATCGGCCAAGAGAGGAAACAATTATTTCTGCTCTTACTTATCTCGCTGAGGTGTGATTCTGAGTAGAAAGCACTGATCATCTTTGCTGCCTGTCGTCAGCTGTTATCAGTGGCAGGAGAATCATTCAGTTGGGAAATGCCCTTTTGCTGTGGGATTTTGAGTGTTCCCCTTATTTCAGATCCTTGGCCCCCCAGGCTAAGATTGGATGTAAGCACCAGTTTGGAAAGGGGACAATATGGCATTGTCTTGTTTCAGTAATTCCATGAGTCCAGACATGGTCTCTATTTACCAGGAATTACTTTGGGATTTTATTTTTTGACAAAAAAAAAAAAAAAAGAGGATGTGGTATAGCTGTGTCTGGAAATGACCCATCTGGGAAGGGTTAAAAAACAAACAACAATTTATATTTTTTTTGTCATAAATACCAGAATGTTATACAAAAAATGATATACATTACCCTCTTCCTTCTGTCCTACTTCCACTGGCAGGCAGCTACTAAAAAGGCAAAAATGTTTGCTTTAAAAATTGGGAAGATAGCAAAATATTAGTTGCTGCGCTCTCAGTAACAAACCACAAAGTGATGTGAATCAGAGTGCTGTTGGTGCGCTTCTGAGGTGACTATAGGCAGAGAAACCTAATGCAATCAAAGTGTACATAAATAGCCTACTAATGTACAAACTGCTTCAGTTCATCATTGTAGTGGACATTATTAAGATAATTATTTTATCCTTCATGACCTGCTATTCTATTGTGCTGCTATATAAATCAATCCAGTCTAACTAATATGTTTTGAGGGACAATTTTCATCTCTTCTTACAAAAAAAGGTTTATTGCAGAAGGCAGTCTTATTAAAGACTTGTCAATTCAGAGGTCTGATGACCATAAATGCTTGGCTGTTCATTTACTGGCAGGTCACGTTTCAGTTAAAAACAAAAGCAATGCAGGATGTGGCATGCAAAAAAAATGGTTGTCTAGCTTGGTGCCTTGGCTGGTTCCATTTCTTGTCATTTTGCTTCAAATCATATCAAGCTGGGCTTAAAACAGTGTCTTCAGGACATTTTGTTTAACCTTCAAAAGTGCAGGAGGTGCCACTGTCACATATATAAAATGCAGATCAAGATCCAAGTTGAAATGTGTTCTTGACCTGTCTTTTGTTTATGTCTTATCTCTTTACTAATCATTAGTTTGTTTAATTGAAAAGCTGAATGTAGAATTACAAGCTGAGGTCATAGTTCTGTGCTTCAGCGGTAGTGTGTTCTTTTCCTGCTCCCCCTTTCTAGTTCAGCTTCGGAGTACTTTTGTGTGTTGAGAGTTGTGGATCGCTAGCCCGGGGCCACGTGCAACTGAGATATCTGCAGTGGTGGACAAAGGCAGGGTTTTTCAGTTGTGTACTGAAGAGTTTTCTGGGAACCTAGTTACTTTGCTAGATTAACTCTGAAAGGCGGTATAGACGAATCTGTGTTCTGCTGCATTAGAAATGGATCTTTTGTTTCGTTTGGAAAGGATTGTATGCAATCTCTCAGTTGAAGTATTTGTAAAATATGGTTGTTGATGTTTGGCTGTCTTGCACAAGTCATTGCCTGCTTAGAAGGTCTGGGAGATGCGTGGAAAGATGCTCTACGTTTTACTAAATAAAAGCAAGCTGCGTTCCTCCTTTCCCTAGGTGAATGATTTTTGACGCCTCAGATAAGGGTTTGGTTCAGATCAGTACATTGTAGGTATTTGCTTGCCATCTGAAAATGAGGTTGCTCTCTTTACAGCCATCCTTGCCTTGCAGACTGTTTGCCAGCTCTCCGTGAGGATCCTGGCCTATGTGGTCCCCTGCAGGGAATCTCTGTCCCTGTAACTTCAGGCTCAAGGCAAGGTGTTAGAGCTGAGTTTCCCAAAAGGCGGCTACTGCTGCAAGGATGATGGTTCTGTGTCCTGAAGGTAGGGAAATATTTCCAGGCCTCCAGGTTATGGTTAATTCTTTGCTATGTTTTTTTGGGTTTTTTTTTGTTTGTTTGTTTTGGGGGTTTTTTTGTCTCTCCCTAGTTTAGCTGCCTCCCATATACCTATACAACATATACAAAGTTGGGGGTGAAAAAGGTCCTTTTGTTTCCTCTCTCTTATTTTCACTACATATGCAGTATTAAAAAACGGGGAAGAGTTGTTAATACTTCATAGACATCTATGTATGTTTTGCGCTTATATGTAAAGTGTTAAAATTGATGACTTGTGAATATGTCATCCAGCATGATCCCTCTTTACCCTCAAATAGCAACTAAAATTTCAGCAAGTACTTGGGCGTAAAATATAGTTATGTATATGTGGTACTATACAGGTCTTTGAGGGGAGCGAGGACTGAAATTATGATTTTGTGCTACGCCAAGAGGGTCATGAATTTGTTGTGTGTAGGGTGTTGCACTCTCGGTGTCAGACTTGCGTGCTTCATGATGGCCCATCCAATTGCTTGTGTATAGGTGCTATATGGATGTTTGGGTCTTTTGTGTCTCGATCCCTCTTCCCATTTCACAAGAGCATAGAAAAGGGTTCTCTTCAAAAGAAGAAAAAAAACAAATTATATTGTTTATTTGTGGGTACTGATAAAGAAAAAAAATCACAAAACATGGAGTTGTATCAAGAAAACAAAAAAAATTTGACCTAAACATTTTCAAGATTACTATGAACAATCATCTGTCTGTAGCTTCCATTGCAAGCACACAGTTAAACATATTTCATCTTTCTTGTGGGCATGTTGGTCTTTCAGTTGTTGACTGAGCTTGTCATGTGCGAGAAGAAATATGAGGAGGTCGTACAAACTTCAGAAGGGAACAAATTTAATGGAAGTGAAATTCTGGTGAAAATCATGTTAGTGAATGTATACAAATGATTGTGTGACTGACGTGGTTTGAGTGTCTTGCATACACCAAAGTAAACATTGCAGCTCATCTTGGCCTTAGCAAGACTGAAACAGTTGCCATCTACACCTGTTATGTTAAATTAGCTTTTTTTGGTGATTTATGTGCTCACTAAACAAAATCTGATTTATCTACAATGACTTCAGTAATATCTTTTGGACCACAGTGACCCAGTTCTCAATAGTAATATGAACTTATACTCGATCATTGTAGTACCAGTCATGCGCGAGATTGGTGACTCTAGAATATTTGTCAATAGATTTTGCAGATTATGTCATTTCTGGGGCAATAATAATCAGTCAAGCAGTGCTAGCTGATTAGTCTGCAAGTACCAGCTCTAGATGTATGTTTGAATGATCAGAGAAAATGACGGTGGCAAACAGACAAGACTGTAAATAATATAATATTAAAAGGTAATTATTTCTATGGCTTTGTGAACAACTTCATCTCTGTTTTCAGTGATACTCAGCTGTTGTTTAGAATACAGTAGATACAGATTAGCTACATTGTAGCTTTACTTTCAATGAAAATATGTCAGTAGAGAGGTCGTCAGCATGTTCACGGTGGAGCGCAGGCAATTACATTTGTAAAGCCTTTTGGAGAGGGAGTCAGAGGCCTGCGGTTTTGGGTGGATTTGGATAAACGCACCAGATACATAACTGTTTATTATACTGAGCCTGTGGGTGATGGTTTTGAGATTTGATGTCTGATTACTGCCAAATACCTACAAATTTTGCATCTTAAAAAAATTACAATTTACTATGTGCACAATATGGCAAGAACTGTAATGCGTAGGAGAAGGCAGCCCTAGAAGATTAGATCAAAGGCTATTCTCTGGAATTCAAGATTTTAATAGCAATTTGCCTCTTCAGAATGAAAGTGGAAGAACATGAGGTATTGTTTATTATTGCCATTATAAGCACAATAAAAATGACAATAGGCAACAAGTTTAAGGCAGGTCTGCCAAAGTGCTCCATGTGACAGCTCCTTATATTTGTCAGCAGTTCCGTTTCCAGAAGCATTTTGCTTTGATGAGCAAATTCGGCAAATGAATGCTAATGCATTTGCATACGGCAAAACAGTAGTGACTGGCAGTTGTTGATAAAGATGCATCACCCTCTGGTTTTGTTCTTCCTCATCCACATGGAGGTGAACTGGGAATGTGTAGGCTTTTTATCTCTTCCACATGGGTTGTCTTTGCTGTACAATAACAACACTGCAAGACTGGGCACTCGTTTCTCATTTTGTGAAACAGTGAAAAGAGTCAATTATTTCCAATGCTTCAGAGGCTGGTCTTCTGTGAGAATACTTAAAAAGGAAGAAAATGGCTACATATTAAAGGGCTCAATGGCCTTTCTTCAGTGTTTTTCTGTACCGCCCTCCTGTCCCATTTCCCCCCATATAAGTAAAGGAACAAAGCAGCAGCTTTCTGACATTCATCATGAACATTAATTATACTACTATCTTCAGCTTCCAGGACTAGGAGATTATGAGGAATGTATTAACCGTTTTGGCTTTTTGAAAATGGTTCATTATTAATATGGTTAAGTAGGAGTACTGGGTCAGCAAGTGAGGGCAAGTATGCATCAAGTGTGTTTATTTGATTTTGGTATAAATATTTTATTTCATAAAGCGCTCCTTAATTACTTGCGGGTAAATATATCTGGGGAGCATGTAGTGGCTAGGTCTTTATCTCCAAACTTCCTTTTCTGGTCTAAGCAAGGTGAAATCTTTTCAGTCTTGAATTAGAAGTTATTTTGGGGAACAAACTGTGATTTGTGTAGCGCAAAGTTATGAGTTAGCTTATTGATTCTGTATAATTCTAATTATTTTTTGATGTAGGACAAGATACCTTCAACATTTTGCAGAAGCAGCACTTGCATAATAAAAGCTTTGACAAATGTGTTAGTTGTATGGGACCTAAATGCAATCTTCCTTCTGAAGAAATCCTAAATGAAGTTCTCCTGTACTGTCATTATTATGGAAGGATGCTACAACAACCTGATAATTACTTGTCCAGGCAGATTTATAATTTAATTCACTTACTGATTCTTTTAGAAGGGACACAGAAAATATTCCTAGCAGATGCCAATTTAAAATCATACCTAGAAACCAAGCCTTACCATGGAAAAAACATAATGTTGGATGTGTCTTTTTGAGTAACATCAAAGCTCTCTAGAGATATGTCGACAGGGAAGTTATTTAAATCTAGATGTACCCAATCTACTTGTAATAGAAAAGTAGGTTTCCAAACAGTGGAAGAATTTGACTTTAAACTTTAATTGTAGCATAAAATATATGAAAGAATAGTTTAAAAAAATATATATATGTATGGAGACAGTACACAAATGAAGAAAGTTTCTCGCCACTGAAGTATGATTACAACAGTCTCAGCTCCTGTCATTGAAGTTTGGACAGTGTATCATACATGAAGACCTGGCCTTATGTGTCGTCTAATATGTATAGCTCATACGTACAGCTAGAGGCTCTTATTCCCTATCAGAGTATGGTAGTGTCTATATCTCTGCAGATTCCCATTATAGAACTGTATACTACTAAATTTCATTAAAGAACTGGACCGTGTTGGTGTGGTGTTGGGTTGTGTCTTGGAAATTAAATTTCCTTTAATGAGTAGGTGGGGATTTGCTATTTTTAACAGGTTTGGGTGTTTTGGTTTTTTTTTCAGTTTAACCATCTCAGCTCAAGTGTAGATAATTTGGCATTTCACATCTCGGAGTATACAACTTGAATGAATAGTCTAAGTATTTTTTCTTTTTATAATCTTGTAAAATTTTTCCTTTTATTTGTAACAAGAGACATACTTAAGTGTTCAGGGCCATTCTTGAACAAGGTTTATAAATTTCATCTGATTAATTTTATCTTCCTTACTGAGTTTTCCTAATCAAAAGGTTAGAGTTCAAAAGCCAACATAGCTTCTATTTTAAGCTAATAAACAGCTGAGTAAATTTTTAAAAATGCAAATGTATACAGATTAGCACATTTTCTCTTTTTTGGTGATGGTGGTGACCATTGTTTAAGAGCATGGTTTTGAGAGAGAACCCCTTGAATCTGGATGTAACACTGCCAAATTTGCCAACTTTACTTGTATTGTAGCTGTTACTGCCATACAGTAGGAAGTTCTTCATCCTTCCACACAAGGCATGCAAGACCTTTTGCACTACTAGGCTGATGGTGAGGAGGATGTTGTCTGCAAGTATTTTCTTCCTCTTGGTACTTGTATCACTGGAGCACAACAAAAGGTCATAAATGGACAATAGAGTAGAGTCATGAGTGAATTATTCTTTTTTAGCTACAAGTATGCCACGCTATTTTTATAATTTCCTGAAGGTTTATTAAAATGTCCCTTGAGACTTAGAGGAAACTGCTGAAGTTTTGGGATAGTTTTCTATCCTTTTTTTCTGCATCTGTTTAGGCGGATACAGCTTGTAACTCTATCTGAAAAATACAGATAGAACTATGCATCTGGATTGTATGGGGTGAAGGATGTTGTGGTTTCGGTTCTTTGTTTAAAAGTAGTTATATTTTTCTATTCTAAAAGCCTCCATGGATCTGAGTGTGTTGTGTATATGTTTTGATAACTCTGAAAATTGTCTGTTCCTCTTAGAATATATGTGTCTAGGCATGATGATCCAAAGATAGAGGGTGGTTTTAATAGACATATTTTGGTTGAAATCAATAGCTGTTTCGGTGTTATTTCTTCCCCACTAGTTCAGGATCTTCCCCAAAAACATTCACACAGTTGCCTTTTTATTAGTATTGGCCAGATGTACGCACATCTCCCTTTCCTGCAGCTTAAAGGCACTTTTTGCATAGGTAGAACAGCAGAAGGTCTAATTGCCCACATCTGAGAAGAAAGTTGGAGTGGCATTTTGTATCAGTTTCCATTTCAGATAATCTGTTGCAGAGAGTGTTTAGTTTTCACTTGTCTCTCAGAGCATTCCTGATGGCTGGGGAGGATTGTACTGAATTGCACTGTGCAGGAGAGACTGCCTTTTTCCTGAACAGGTGAGTTGCAAGACTGTGGCCACTGTAGAAGTTTTCCTGGATTGAGTTACATAAGATAGGCATGCAAGCTGTTGGAGGATAATCAAATAAAAATGTTCCTGTAGTGCCTTGTTTCACCTCTGTTTAGAAGCAATGTGTTAGGTTATCCTGCCATGGGATGATTTACTCTAAAATACTGTCTGTTTTCTTCCCTTGTCAGATTT
>VZTL01018253.1:70106-83074 GCA_013400535.1 Scopus umbretta
ACACTTTTATCATCCCCATGTTGAGACTAACATGAACTCTAGAAGAATCTCAGTCAGAGAGAAGTCTCTTAGGTAGAAATTCAGGTAGCAACCAGCGTCAACACTACCCTCAGTACACTTAGTAAGATCCCTACTGGTTTTACTCTATGTTCATTCTCTTATCAATTTGAATTGCTTTTACACTACTGTCATCCTCTTCCAGGGGATAAGGAGCAAGGGATGCAAGAGATAGGGAGCAACGTCTATAAAAATGCAGTGATTCAGTGACCCAATAAAACTGACTGAAATTTGAATTTATTACCAGAGGTTTTGAAACTCTGCCATTAGCCCCTAAGTTCAGGGTGAATGCCGTGCATACAGGTAAATATTTGACATATACTTATATTACTGAAATTTTTAAGTCTTGTATCAAGCACATCATCTCAATACACCTAGGAACCAAAGTCTCATTAACTTTCAGTGAGAAATCTCAAAACCTTTCCATGAGAGTTGGTGCCCCAGATGATGAAGTAACCTTTGGAAATGTAACCGAAGCTCCTAGACAGTGAAGTACTTCTGACAGTTTTACTTCAGTTGGACTGAGCTACCTTGCATGGAAATACAACGCTCCTGAACTGCCAAGACTGTGCCTCAGAGTAATTGTCACTGTATGTCCACTGTCACTTCTAGTCTAAAGTTGCTTCCACCATCATCCTTCTATGATGGTGCTACTACGTCATAGGCTAGTTTTTGGGCACCATGCCTAGGAGAAAAACCGTGTACCTTAAAGCAAAATGATAGTGCTATTATTTTAGAAGGTCACTGAACATTTTTTTGGCATCTGGGATTTATATATTAAATGGGGAACCCTTCAAAATGACATTTCGGGTAATGAAAACTAAACCAGTGCGAGGCCTGGTACATACCCATACAGAGCTGAACCAATGCCAAAGCACATCATTTCTATGGGATCAGTGACATTTAAGGCCCGATGCTCTGAAACCGTCCGAGTCAGAAATTCAGGCCTTCCACTAAAGACAAGTTGGAAGTCATTATTTTGTGGTGCTCCAAAGGCAGGTTTTTCCAAATCTTTAAACTCATGTTTGGGTTTAGTAAGTGCTTTTTCTAAAATGGTTGTAGCTTGCAGAGCAGGTTTTGCGGTGACAGGTACACATTGCCCTGTTGGGCCTATTTGGCCGTCACAGTGCTTGACATCCGTAGTTGGCAACAGTCAGGCCCCTTGGCATGGCTAAGTGCTTTGGGGTGGCACGAAGCTGGTGGTATTTCACCATTTTTGACTGCCTCCATTAGCAGATAGGGCTGGGCTAATAGATGTGACTGGATCATGGATGGTCTCAGAGGAATCCCTGGTGTGAATCTTTACTGTTAAGTTTTTTTTCCAGGTTACCCACAGCCTGTTTCCAGTACTGGAACAGTGTTGTCTATATGAAGCAACTCACTGAAATATGTTTCATTTTGAAAGTGAAGATCCTCTGAAGTAGCATATTGTATCTTTTTGTGTATAACAATGAAATGCAACTGGAGATTTGACTCAACCAAAATGCATCGTTTATGTGACTTGCAGAGCAGGACAGCAAATTGAGCTATATCTAAAATCCTTCTTACTGTTAAACACCATCTCTTCAGCAGAATATATGCAAAATATTTGACAGCTGATACGCCTCTTGACCAACTACAGTGTATTGCCATTGCACTCTGCCTCTTCCAAATTTGTTTACTTGATTTATGGTTTCCTCAATTGCAGAGGCATCAGTCTATGGATGTTGTAATTTTATTTTTTTTTTAACCAAGTCTCACCAAATTCAATAAAGCTGTGTATAGAAGTGGAGATTCCCACACAAATATATTGTCACAGTGAAGCAGTTATTTAATTTGTCCTTTGTTTCCAAGCAGGCAGAATTTTAATCAATATATTTATTATTAGGGAGGCTTGAGCTTAAGGAGAAATCCAATCAAATGATGTTCTCTTCATTGAGAAAGCATTTATCATTTGGCTGTGCAACTATCCAGGATGCTGGAAAAAATATGACTTTTGGCAAAGGTACAAGAAGCACATTGAAAGATGAAAGAATTGCATGGTATGCTCACAGTCCAGTTAATACCTACATGCCTGTAAATCAGTGGTACAAGGTAAATATTAAGCTGCAAATCAGCTGCATGAGACCCCTGCTGATCATCTAATGTAGTCCCGATAAACTGTTTAGTTCTCTGTTGAAAGCAGGTCTCTCCTAGACTGTCATCCAAGCTCCTTCTCTTCCCAAGTTTTAAGAATGAAATAATAAGGTATTTTTCCTGAGTTTGGTTGCTTAGAGAATTGACCCCTCAGGACTGCTGGGCACATGCACGACAGCTTGGGGAAATAAATCTCTTGCCTTTAGGAATCCATGGAGCACTTGTTGCTTTTTCTCAGCAGGATCAAGCCCTTCCAGCAGGCAGAAGCGGCCAGCTTTTTACATCTGTTTAACTCTTCCTTCTCTAATTTTCTATTTAAGTCCATCACTCTGCAGTGGTCCTTTCAGCAGATGGCTTCATCTAAGCTTAATGTGTTTCGCAGGGGAGAGAAAAGTGTGTGTGCATAGATGGATAAACATTTTATAAAGTTGTTATACTTTTCTTCATATTTGATAATAAATGTGGATAGGCCCTCTTTTGGGAGTTAGCAACAGAGGAAGTGGTGAAAATTAATGATTTAGCAATCTGTGCCCCATTGGTTGCACTAAAGTAAAACAAAAAAAATGGTTTGCAAGTCTTTGTAAATGTGCTTGTAACTTTGAGATGTGTGTTTGTCAAATATTTGGATTATGTCTTTGTATATTATCTGGGCTTTCACACTGATAGCTTCTATGGATTTGGCATAGAGAGAAGGATTTGATTGATTTGTGATGTCACTGTCATAAAGATTCACGCCGAGTAACTGATTCTCTAGTGTTTAACAGCAGTTCAAAATGTTAACATACAAAGTAAAAGGCAAAGTGATATTTTTTTAATGAATGCTTTGTTAAAGAAATGTCCGCAGTCTTAAACATTATCAGTAGAAGTGAAATTATGGAAGCTACCTTGGGAGCTAAATAAGCTATAGCATTTCTTAGAGCTCTGTAAGCATAAGAGCTGCAGTTTCAGTGCCAAAACATGGCCATCTCCAGTGTTTTGCTGTTAAAAATCTGTCTGAGTCTGTACCTTTTTCTTTCTGAGGGTTCATACCAAAGCTGTATGTTACCTCTTTAGCGAAATATTTGATACAGACTTCCCATTTCTCATTAATTTATTACTATTCATTATGTCCTCTATCTTGGAATATATAATCCAACAACATCCACAGCAATTATATAAATGATCATCTGTAAAATATGATGAAATAGATCTTTGTCTTAGACTTTATGCACTCTAAGTTTCCTTCTCCCTTCTGAGTATTGTCTCTTAGAACATGTTCTATCTGTCCTGTTCAGTAAATGACTTTTTGATACTGAATTAGCTTTGTATTAGGATAGCTGCATTCCTGTCTTCATCTAAGGTCGTTTCTCTCACTCTGTTTTTCTTTTATCTGCACATTTTCAGAGTAGATCTTGTATTTCGGTATCAAGTTCCTTTTCCTTTGCTACCTCTAAGCCATTGCAGATCTTGAACTGAATTTCAGTTTGGCATTAAAAAAAAAAAAAATAAAAAAAAAAAAATCCACAGCACTAAATTGGCTTCTAGAGTCTTGAACAAATCCTGGATGTTTTTTCTTCTTCCATCTAGATACTGCTTTTAAGGCATGGTACAGAAAGCTCTGACTAGATAATGTTCACCTCTTTCCTTCCAGGCAGACTTCCGGCCAAATGTTTCTTGCCACTACGAAGACTCAATTACAGATTGTGTCACAGAGAAAAAGGAGCTACAAATGTTCCTACTTGTGTCTTTCCCCAGACTGCAAAATGAGTCAGATTCTTGGATGGAAGAACCCAAGAAATTCTTAGCTTGAGCCAGGGGAAAAAAAAAAAAAAAAATCAAAGCGTCCCCATTCTTTTTAGAATAAATGCAAAATATATTCCGCTAACATTTCAGCTCAACACCCTGCCATCCCCAGTCCTCTGCAGAGCAGAGCTGCACCGCAAGGCACTTAGCACCACGATGCCTTTTCCTGCCCACCCTGCCCACCCCCTGTTGCTGAAGGGAATCGGCAACATCGTTAGCCTCCCTCCTACCCATCACAAGCAAGAAAATGGAAGTGTCAATGGAAATACCATCTTGGCTCCAGAAAGGAAATATCCAGATATTTCTGATCAGGAGCCCACTAGGATGTACCTATTTACAGCAAGATCTCTGTATAGTAACACAGTGCAGCTTCTTTCTGAGTCATGATAACGCGTGAGCTCTTCTCCGTGCCCCCATGGCTATTCCTTTGCTGAATCCTAATTCGGTGGTAAGCAACTGTGTTTCAGTCTCTCTGCAGGTGTTGTCTGGTTACCTGGTTTTACGAAGCTGGTCTTCACTCCTTAGGTGGGGTCAGCCCCCACAAGGTGTACCAGAGGGATCCATTGCCGTGAGCAGTCCCTGCACCATTGTTTATGGTGCCTTTTTGTTGAATTTGATATCATTTTTTCCTCTGCCTATCTTTTTCTTTGTCCAAATATCAGCCTTTCCTTAATTAATCTTTCTGAAAGCAGAATCAGCTTTAAGTATTTGACATGGGGAAATGCAGCTTATACTCGCCATCTCCTGACATGCTGTGCTCTTCTGATGGATGTCAGTGCAATGATTCCTAGACATTTTGCCAGAAGCGGCATCTGGCTCTTCGCCACTCTCCTCAGGCACTATATTTGCAGCTTTGAACTTGCCTCTGTATATATCACACAGTTAACTTGTCACTATCTTCCATTAGCCTTCTCGACTGCTGTGCACTTGGTTGGCAGTTTCCAAAGGCAACATTTAAATTTTCAGTAAATTGTAGTCTCTGTATTGTGAGTTTTTGAGAGTCTAACTTTCAGGGGGGATCCTCTCTTCTCGTCTGTTGCGTTGCACAGCGCAGGAGTTCAGGTCACGCGTTCTTGGGCAAAGTAAATGGAAAGATCTATTCAGAACCACGGGAACGTGGTCGGAATTTTTGCATTGCTTTTACGCGGTTTTACTTCCCGATGAAAGCAGTACTTATTTTCTCTGCTGCCCCCAATAAACCCTGAAGTAGCCTACTGCTGTATAATGTGTGTGGAGGGTCTCCAACTACTCCGTTTGATATCCCTAACTAACCGTAGTAATACACACATCAGTGTGAGTTGTGGCAGCAAAGGCTTTCTCTTATGAAATGCTTGCTTAGTTGTTATAGGCGTATCGATGGGAAATATCTTACTCTTTTACTAAATTCTAATTCTGGGTTTATTGCCTTGGCATGTGCTAATAGGCGGGTATTTTTAAGGGATCACAAGATGAAACTAATGTAGTACAGAGTGCTTTGTTTTCTCTATATGAGGATGGGTTTGAAAAATTGGTTTCATTTTTTTAATGAAATTTTCATGTGGGTTATTCGGCAAGAGAGTTAATGCCTGGTAGCTGGAGAATCATTTTGTTTATCTAAAATGAATTATGCATGAATTTACACCTAATGTAAGAGCAGCACCAGTTGTGATGAGATCAATATCCATTGTGGATAAAATTCAGCTCCATGCTAGCGTCCAGTGGAAGGCCTATGCATCACTTAAGTCCTAATTTAAAGTCTTAAATGAGACTGAAGTGGTTCACAGGTTTTATGCTGTCCCTCTGCACAGGAATGAATTTTACCCAGTATGCGCACACAGAAGATATATACCAAATGACCTTGATGCCTAAGGAAAAATACTTCATAATTGCTGCTTCTGATAATTTTGCTGTTTGCTAACACAAGTTTAGTATGAATTTTGCATTGCTTGCTCACCTTGAAGCCTCAGGACCTGGCATCCTGTAATCACACAAGAATCTTAGCTTTTTTTTAGCAGAGAAAAGAAACCCCAGTCTTGTAAAAACATGACACAAGAATGTAGAAATGGTCACCATGACTAAAACCAGATGTCAGGCTGGCCCTGTTCGGTTTCTCTGTGTGACCAATGCTAGGTGCTTTGAGAAGGAGGGGAGAAAAAAAAAAANTGAAAAAGAGGGGAAAAAAAAAAAAAAAAAAAAGAAGAACGGCTAAATACAAAGTGTTCTCCCCCCCCTCCCTGTTCTATTCTGCCAGATTCTATCAGTCATTATTTTTGGTACTTTCTCAGGTTTATTTTTGTTGGAGTGGCATCACAAGATAATTAACTTTTAGGAAAGTACTGGATGGGGTATGTTAGATTTAAGATTGTCCTTGAGTCTTTTGTCATGGCCCAGTCCTGCCTGCAAAATTCAGAGATTGATATGTATTTGGATTGTGTTGGCAGCGTGAAATTTATTTGTTGCTGATCGGTGCCACTAATGAAGCTTCTTTGATGTAAACAGAATATTAAGTGTTTATTTGTGTATGTGCCAGAGCAATCATGGCGTTTTGACATAGGAAAGCTAGATGTGAGCTTAGAGAAGCACTGGGAAATAAACACTTCACACATTGTGTAACTGAGGGTCTCCTGCTATCCCTTACTCTAATTGCAGGGGTTTTTACTCAGTGAATACTGAGTAGTGGCAAGAGCATCTGACTATGAATGTTTGTTTATTTTCACATGCAGCCCTTCACAGTAATAGATCCGCCAACCTCAACGGGATCTGTGTATGAGATTTTTGCACTTACATGAGTGGATAGAATTTTATTCTGGTTTACTCAATATGTTATTTTTTGTTTGTTTAATACTGTTATGAAATGATCAAAATGCCTTGCTGAAGCTGCTCACGCTTCGCTCCTGAGAACTGGACTTCTAGTTATATATTGGCTGATTCAGTGTTGCAAGAACAGTCCTCACACAAATTTCTTGCCCTTCAAGTTTCATTCTTTAAAGTTTTGCCTTAAGGAGCCATGATGGCAAGAGGGGAGCAAATGCTGATACAATTTAAGTAAAAAACAAATGCTAATCCCATCAGCCAGCTAGTCTGGGGAATGGTGGTTACATATGGAGTTCTTTTGCACGGGAAGTAGATGCTCTTCCATAGATTCCTAAATCCTTAGACATGGTAAAACCTTCGGCTCTAAGTCTTACTCCTCTGACACGCCTTTCTTTGATGCCCAACAGGACACTAACCCCTCACTAGCTGTGGAGGTGAAGTGAGATACAGTCACAAAGCTAACCAGAAATCTCTGGTTAAGCAACCTCTTGTTGCTTAATATTTATTTTTGTTCTTGTTAATGTAGCCATGTCTACTGCTCAGTTGCAGAGAATACTTTCCCCTCCGATAATAAAATGACCAGTCTCTTAAATATGAAAAAAAACTTCTGTATTTATTTCTCAGCCTTCAGAGTGTTTAGGAATGGTTCACTGGGAATATTTGCCATTCATAATTTGTGGAGTGCTAATTAGACTTATAAGTCACATGGTGATGTTGATGTTACAGGGTTGAATGAACAGCCAGCTCAGCGTGAATCAGAAAGTCAGCACGTGAATGTACTGTAGACAATTTTCTTCTGAATGTTTTAGTAAGACCAAAATGTGCTGTTGGCGAGTAGCACTGTGAGTAAAATGACGTGCCTTGGATTTTTGTGGGTAACAAGCACAAAATAGATGTTCAGAAACGTATCATGGAATAAATATTTGCAAAGAATGTTTTCTCACCATTACTTATTTCCTACTTTGGCTGTAAGAATTAGGGTTGGATCGCTCTGATTAATATTGCCAACCATACAAAGATAAGTAAAATTATATAATGCAGATTTATAGTTAGAATTTTCTGCTTCTGTAGTTTCAGCTATTCCAAATATAAATTCATAGCGTGATACTTATTAACAATTCCATGTTTTAACAATACGATTTAATCTAAAAGTTATTGCAGTGAAGTAGCCGATTGGATGGTGGTATGAAGACGGTATCGTAACCAGGGAGGTTTGCTCTTAGTTAGCTAAAAATAAATTACTGTGAGCATCGAAAGTCCGGTGAGATGCTGATGAGAACTGGTGACATTTCAGGTGTATGGCCTATGCTTATCTTGTTCAATGGGAATTCTTCACCCGAAGCAATTCTGCAAATTAATTTGGGTGTACAAGTCTGATATTTACAGCTCTGTAGAGTGGTCAGATGGAGAACAAGTATCTGTTTCTGACTGAAAGTAGTTTACTTGGGATCCAGTGCCCTGATCTTTATTTCTCGGGAGTCATAAACGGAGCGCTCACTTTCGTCACTCTTTGAGACCTGCTGCTGAACTATGTCTTGTTCAGCGAAGCATACTAACTCGAAGGAGGAAAATTAAAAAGGGTCATATACGTCTGTGTTTTCTTTCAGGCATGTCATGAAAACAGCCATTCTGGGAGCATCATAAAAGCTTTACCCATCTGTCCATTTCAGACTGTTCAGGGAGTCTTCAGTTCTGGCATCTCGATGAATAGTGCTGTAATGATATGATGCATGCTAACAAGACAAATTTCTTGTATGCTGAAAATTTGATGCAAGTAGTGGGTTTGTGTCTTTTTTTTTTTTTCATACGGATTTATGGTTCTCCCGAGTTAAGACTATGAATTCTTGCTTGTTTTTCTGAAGTCCTTGTTTATATTGAGGTGATTTACTTACAGCAAAAATGAGCTTACTGTGTGAGTTGTGTCAAGTAAATAGCAGGTTTTGATATACTGCCCTCTTATAGCTTCCCTATTAAATGTAGTATGTTATTTATAGTTATATGTTTCCTCCTCAGTGATCTTGAGTAGTAAAGTGTGTAGCACAGTGTAATAGCTATTTTTAACTTCTGAAGACCCAGTTTAAAGTTAATGCTCTTTTTTCTTCATGTAACTAATTTGATAAATAGTACGTATACCGGTACACAAACATTTTAGTAGTATGTATACAGACACACAAACGCTTTATAACCTTTTGGGATATATATTATGCACTCTAGAAAGTTGTTTCTGAGGGATGGAGAGTTTTCCTTCAGTTGTTCGGGTTTGGGAGAGGATGGCGCAGCGTGGGGAGAGCACTTTGCTCCAGTGAGCACTCATCAAGCTTTGCATGCACCAGGAATAACTGTGGGGAAGTTATGTCCCCCACGCAGAGAAGTACTAAAGCAGGTGTATAACTTCTAGCACTTCTAGCCTGCATGCCTTGCTGTCCTCTCTGAACGTGTGATGGAGTACGTTGCACAATGTAATTTCAGGCTTGCGTCGTTCCTTTAGATGTTGGATGGTAGTAAGAGCTGAAATCAAATGCAGTAGCTTTGTATGGAGAATCGAAACTCAGCTGCCTGTCCAGCCTTTTATCTTATTTGGTATTCAGGAGTAGCATGAAACACGATTTATTGTTATAAAACATAATATCCATATATGTAATATAAATATTTATTCTGCAGGAGAAGTAGAATATTGAACCAAAGCTGATATCCCTTGTCTCTGCTAAGCTGCTTGTCTTTTGGGCAGCAAGGGAGGTTTAAATCTTCGTGTTTCTTGATTTGCTATCATATTACCTTCTGAGCATATTTAGCATACAATTTATTTTTATGTGTGCTGTTCACCATGCAGAACATCATAAACTACTTTACAGTTAGAGATAAACCGGGAAAATAATTCTTTAGTTACAAACAGGGAGTTGCAGGCAGCCAAAGAGGGAAAGAACAGTGCATTAAGATGCAGTAAAAAAATGGGAGTTGAAATTTAAAAGTAGTAAAAATTCTAATCAGCATGCTGAAATGATTCATTGTAGCCTCTTTTCAGAGACGTGCACTGTAGTACGCTGCTTTCAATGCTGATATCTGCAAGTATCAGCATATGCTGTATAGTATATGTTCCTCGCTTCTGAACGCTGGAGTGTGGACGTGAATGAGACAGAAAAAGAAGAGCTTTTCTGGGAAATTTGATTAGATCTAGAGGAAAAAAAAAAAGCTACACAAGTGAATGAAAAATATTAAGTGCTGTATTTATAATGATCACAAATACCCATTCACGTTTCGGAAATCTGCAGTTTGTTCCATTACTGTTTTCAGGTCAGAGTTGATATTTGTGGTGATCTTAAAGGCTTTGGCAAGCTATTTATTTGCTTAAAGCATTTGCCCAGACGTATTAGAAGAAAGTTTTCTCTGATGCTGTGACCAAAAAAAAAAAAAAATGTTTACTCCATATAAATCAATAAAAGCACCCCACGCTCGGCTTTCTTCTGCAGTCATGGTCTTGCTGAAAAAGACGATGACAAACACTATGCTTAGTATTTCATTTTAGTGTGAAGAGGCATGTCGGCTCTTTTATGTAAGAGGTAGTGTGCACCATCCACTTTTGATTGCCAGTGTTCTGCCAGCTAGAGAATTCTGCCAGATAGTAGTCCCCAAACTACTAGATGTTATTACCTTTTTTTTTTTTTTCCTCCTGTGGATAGGCAAATGTTAGAGATGTGATTCACACAGAATAAGAATAGTCTTTAAATTTAATCCCTGAAATAGAAAGAAACATCAGGGGAACAGAAAAACATGCAGTCAGTCTCACTTTCAAAGTATGTCATTATCCTACACGTCTTCAATTTCTTCGTTTCTGGGATTGAGCCAGAGCTCAAAGCAGGACGGACAAACTACATAAGAAGAGCTATTCTAGTGAGATTATCAGGCCTGTTCCATTCACTTCAGAAAATGGTGTAAGTTGCAACTTCTGGGCATTTTCTTTGAAGGTGTTTGGAATGTTTTGGTGGCTATATGTTGTGTCAGACAGGATACACTGAACTGTATTGAAACACAAACTTTCCCTTCAGCAGTGTATGCTGCTTATTTAAAAAACAAGTGCTTCCAAAAATAAATCTTAGCATACTTGATAATGTTCAGGAAGTTTTAATTTCAGAGTGCTTGGCTGTAAATGACAGCATATTTTAGAACCTCAACCCAAATAACAGCACAGAGTATATAGTTTTACCAATCAAACATACTTTCCTGAAGATATACTTTTTAAAATGGAGAATTAAAAATTGCTAGCAGAATTAAAATGCTGACTTTTAAAGATTAACTTTCCACTGTGAGTTATCATCAGCTGCATTTCTCTAAGTAGAGCAGACTTTTATCATGTTTTATTAGTGTGTTCTATATGAAGTTGCATAAAAGTGACATATCCGCCACCAGTAGACTAAAGCTAAATGCTGTCATCACCACGATTGCTTTGTTTTCTAAAATCAGCACTTTTTGCACCTCTTTGTCAGTGACAAGGTTTTGCCTTTGGGTAAAAATCAAACAAAATCATTTGGCACTGAAATTAAGATGGCAAAAGTGCCCCGAATGCTCCCATGGCATCTTCAGACAACTCTTTAGCCTTTGTTGTTTGCACTAAATTATTTAGCAGTAGTTATCGTTAAACTGGCACATACAGTGGCTTTGAGATGCTTTTTTCTTTGTAGCATTATAAACCTAGGGGCCTGTTGAGGGGTTTAGAAGAAATACCAGGATAAACCACGGTGTGGTAAGAGATATTGCAGAATCTCTTCCCGACATCTTTATGTTAAACAAGTACCTGTTTAATGCCCTGAGCACATATTATAATGTATTATTTTAGTATGATCACCATTTAGATCATTGTGCCATATAGCTAGAAGTCCCTGTTCTAGAGAGGTAACAGTCTAATTTGAAGTGGAAGTGTGACAAATGAAAGGAACAGAAAGGGAAAACGGAGAATAGTGCAAACGAAAATTGCACTGTTACACTGGCTATTTGTTGCATGATTGTTTGCAAAAAGCTTGGGGTTTTTTTAATCGGCTGTCCCCAGCTACTGCTTTGCCATAATTGGCTAGCTGGGGTTTTTGTCCTGGCTTCAAAGTAGAGGTGAATCTTGAGGATGGATTCGAAGTGGGAGAGAGAGAGTGCAGCTTGATTCAGCTTAGAGGCAATTTTCTCTTCTAGCCGGCAATGCTTTGGGAAGAGACCTGTGCTGGACCATGGCATCACTGTTTGCTGTTTAATGGGACAGTAGGTTGGAATACAGACGCGATTATCCTTTTGTACGTCTCTAGTACATGAAACTGTGACAGCAGATTGGGAAAAGTACTTTGGATTTCCTCTGGTGGGAACGTGCTTGTCCCTGGGAAGGGCTACTTATTGACCCTCTTCAGGGATTCGCTTCATTTGACTCCCCCTCTTCTGTTCCCCATAGGCTTCATCTCACAACACTGTAGCTAGATGTGGCAATACTGCCATATTTAGTAGAGGCAACTTCTTGACCTTCTGCCTTTGTTACTTCACTTTTTTTTCTTCTCAGGCTCTGTCCTCGCTGCCTTCACCAGGCTTTGCACTCCTACTCGGGTAGCAGTAGCTCAGAGCCCTCCTACATCCTAAACAGCTTTTTCTTGCCATAATGGGTTGGTGTTTCCCGTTTCTTAATTCAGCCTTCCTTTCCCAGCAATGGCTGATCACACCTTTCACTGTAAAAGTGGTTCTCATCCCGGCTTAGTTCACACATTCAGAAGCTATCTCAAACTGTCAATTTTAGCTGCCCAAGCCAGCAGCTCTCCTCCTGGTATAGATTAGTTTCACATTCTCAGCTTAGTATAGATTAGTTTCATATTTCTGACCCAGCAAGACGCTGCCTGTTCTCAGCTGCTGTGACACTCTCTGTTCTCCTCTCTCCTGGGAGAAAAAAAGGTGACCACAAGAAGGCAAAGCAAGGTAGTGTTGGAGATGCTGGGGGTTNNGAAAAGGGAGGTGTGGTTGGGGATGGTTGGGGTTTTTTTTTTTTTTTTTTTTTTTTTTTTTTTTTTTTCCCCTGAGCAATGCAGTCTGACAGTTGCCCTGTGCTATTTCCTATCTCCGAGAGGTGCAGGCTTTGATTTAGCTAAGTGTCTCTTGTCCTGACCCTTTCTTCAAATAACCTGGCAGAAGGCTCCCTGTTTCTGCTTGCACTTGTCTCAGAGGTGTGGAGGCAATTACACTTGCGCTTTTTTTTTTTTTTT
>VZTL01018253.1:87722-117024 GCA_013400535.1 Scopus umbretta
CAGGCTGTAGAATATGTAAAAAAATTAGAAATGATGAAAAGGATGTATCTTATCCCATGAGGGAATACGAATGAGTCTGCCTTCTTTTCCCCAGTACTGTTTCGCCCTCTGCGTATTGAACTCTATTTTTATTTTAGACTTCCTTCTATTCCTGCCGCAGCTGATTGTGCACATCATGCTGTAGCATTCCACAGAATCAAGCTCTACACCACTTCACATCCTGTTGAGGAGGTTGTAGCGTTGATACAGCTACAGGGTGGTAGATGGTACCATAATCCTTGGTTAGCAGAGCTACAGATCACAGGAACAAAGAGGAGATTGCTCTGTAGTCTGTAATAAAATATTTGTTTACACATAGTATTTTTACAGTTCTTTTTATAAATGATTCGATGTTTTCCAACTGTCAGAAGCTTCACTTAACCCGTTGGTTAACCTGTAACCTCCTTAATAAAGGTTTCTGAGCAGAAGGCTTAACAAATGCAAATTTCCTTTCAGAATTCCCACGAGAGGTTGCCTATAGGTGAAAACTGAAACAATGATGAAAGATGCTTCTGAGGACAACTTTGTAAATCTGCTAAATGCTATAGTAACAGTATGTGGGATTCTATAATCAGCTCTTTCAGAAGAAAAATGGAGATACTCTCATTAAAACATTTCTATTATGTAGGCTAATAGCTTGGGTGGTGTTCTAGAGGGATTGTATTTGTTTGTTTTGTTTTGGCAGAATTGAATAATTTTAACAGAAGACAGTGTTGTAAGTGAATCATCTTGCATGATAATGATGAAAAGGGCTTTCTTGTGAATCTGCAGAACTGGCTCGAGAATTTGAAAAATGGCATCGAGGCTTTAATAAAAAATAAATGTTATCGCACAGATATGGCAAAATGTCAAGGACATATGTACACTTAAGCAGCATTAATGAGGATGAACTTTGCTCATATGCAGGGGTTTTTGATAAAGTAAAAATTTGAAAAGTCATTGTGTTTAAACCATTTTTGTTTGAAATAAGAAAGTTGGAAAAGGACTGAATTTCTTCAGGCTGGTGGTAGAAATACAGCACTTTTCACCTTACAGACATATGCTCCACTCTCTTCCTTGGTTCTTATGGACCTATCCCAAATAAAATACTTCAATATAATCAAGAAAAAAAAAAAAAAAACATGGAGAGGACCATAGTTACTCCTAAAATCCTCACATGTCTTATAGCTCATTTCCTGAGCTATGTTCTCCCATCCTTTCCTGTTTCACTTTCAGGACTGGCATCAGGAAAACAAGTAGAGACTGGCAGGGGTGTGCGTGAGCCTCAAGACTGCTCCTCCCAGGGCCTCTGAGCTGGCAGCACAACCAGCTGTGGTCTTGCAAGCCCCGGGGAGTAGCAGCGCAAAATGATCAGAGCAATTGGCTTTTTGGTGGTGCTACATATTTAAAAGAGGGGAAGGAGAAGAGAGCCATAACATTGTGACAAGAAGATGTCACATCTTATGTTTTTCTCTTGCCCTCTGTGTCATTGTCTTACGACTTCTTTTTCCTAGAGTTTCCCATAGAGGTTTTTTCTGTAGTGGCCAAAAATCATTATCATTTGACAACTGCTTGCCTCTGTGAAATTAGCTGAATAGTCCAGTGCCAGGTATCCATTTCACAACACAGAAAGTGTTATCGTCATTGGCAGTAATTAGTGTGCTTGTCGGCAGCCTCACAGGAGATGTGAAGGATTGAATGGTCAGGGGGGAAACGGTCACCCCTTGAGGCCTCTGTGGAGAGGCATGTTGGCAGAGCATTAAGCTCCATGTCATAAAAGGGGATGAATAGCATTTCCGTTCCAGGCTTTTGTCATTTATTTTAGCTATTTTAATTTTTTTAAATGCATGGAAAATAAAAACGTTGCGATAACGTTAGTAAGTGTTAGCTGGGGTCCATTTGCATCCTGAAAGCCTGTCTCTGACTTTCAGTGTTAGGGGGATGTTTTTTCCCCACCCTTCTCTATTCTTAGTGAGTGAAATTACTTATGCTTTTACATAGAATTCCCCCTGTACCCATTAAGGAAGACGGGCTAGGTCTCCTAGATCTGTGGCGTGTATTTTGGGGGGTTTGCTGTGTCGTGAAAGGCATTGGACTTCATTCTTATGCCTCTCCAAATCTCTAACAGAGCAAAAACCTAGTAGTGGTGCTGGTGGCTTGTCATCTAGATCTGTGGTTTAGATTTGTGCATCACATCAATATGCAACAGCAAAATTAACATATAATGTCCTAGTATGTATAATTTAGGGAGGGCTGATTTCAAGACTGGTAGTTGACGTAGCCCATTATGTCCCATTTTATGACCTGCTTTCCTTTGCTTAAAAGTTTGCCAAGCATTCACTAGCTACAGGTTTGTTGGTTTTTTTGGTTTTTTTTTTCCTCCAGGATGCACAGATGGTCTGTGCTTTGGACAAATCACAGCTAAGTAGAAAAAAGATTCTGTTGTTTCAAGGAGCTTCATAAGGATGTTGTGTCACACCATATGTAGCAGAATTGAGAAGATGAAAAAAAAAAAAAAAAATGATGGATGCTTGTAAAAGAGAGAAGGATCATATGGTGGCCAAGAAAGCTGCCTTGAGAACTAGTGCCTCTCTGGGCCTGTGAATGAGTCATCCTGCATGACTTTAACAGAACATCTTCACGTGTCCAAGGAGAAATATTAAGATCTGGTTTTCAGCAGCTAAAAGACTACAGTCAGCATTAGTGAGAAAGCTAAATTAGCTCAAATAGGATGCTCAAAAATAGTGGACGTTTCGTTAGCTCGTCCCTCTTGTTGTCCTCAGTTCCCTGTCTGTAAGCTGTATTGCAATACTGCTTGTTCACCCTGCTGGCGTAAATCCATGAATGTCTGTAAAGGTTGGAGAAACACCATGCTTGGATTCTAGGGAAAAGCTAACATTGTTTAAGAATATTTTTAATAGCATGCATTTATCAAGATGGGGATGTGGGGAAAGAGAACTTACCTCTTTAGTTCTTCAGAGGTACAGAATATTAAACTTGTGCTTGTTTTGTGAGTATTCTGTGTTGTTAGTATTCCATGTACCGGTTAAAGAACAATGTGGAAAAATAGAGTATATGGTCATATACTTGTATGGTTCAAGTTATTTAGCTCATTCCATCTGAGTGCTTTAGCAGAGTTTGTGTGTGTTTAAAGCAGTAAAGGAGGAAACGGGAAACTTTACGTTTCCTACATGGGGATAGAGCATGTAGAGGACAATGTCAAGAGCAAGTTACCAAAGGTTTGTGTAGGTGCATTCTTGCAGGCAAGAGGTTGATTATCTTACTTTACTGTGTAGCGTGGGCTGCCAAGTTAACGTTATGGTCTTACCGAATGACAGGACATACACAAGAACTGTGCGGCTGCATTAAAACTTCCAGGCTATCAAAATGATTTGCTACAAGAATGAGACATTCATTTGCTCACCTCGGGGAGAGTCCATATGACATGCGGGAATTTGTTAACAGCATGGCAAAGCTTGTGCTTACACATGAGGACAATAGAAAGGGGTTTGTGCATTTAATATCTATTGTCACTTTTCCTGCTCGGAGTTCTGAATGGCTCCAATTATCTTTTGCCTATTCAGCTACAGAAATGTTTTCTTGGATACTGAATGAGCATCGAGTCTTATTTCCCAAGCTACAGGGAAAGGACTGATCCGATGCAAGGGAAGTAGAATGGAGCAAGTATCATGCTTTCTACACCTTACTCTCCATCAGATCAGTATTGCCCATGCCCATACAGTTAGTTAAACATCCATACCCACCAGGTATCTATTGTGAAACTTCTTGTATTCAGGCCCTGGAAACATTTGGAGAAGTGTCTGAAAGATGTGATGAATTTGCAGGGTCTTTACTTCAAAAGTGTGTTTTGTTCAGAAGGAGCAAGCAGATAACTCCTGAGACAGGTGGGAGATATTTTAGTGCTGTTCCCAAAATTTCAGAAAGGCAATGGGGGATACAGGGTAGGGTGTGGCAGGACACGTTTCTGACCATGTCTGCATTAATACCAGCATGACTCTAAATATGAGAATATGATACTATGTAGTATCTTAAAAAAAAAAAAATTTTCATCACAAGCCCTTTATAACCCCAGAGAAATTTATTAGTACCATGCTTGCCCAGAGTCCAGTGAGGAGTTACACATGTTGATGTACCTGTTAGATGTTTATACCTAGTGTAGTTGTAGCGATTGGTATAGGAGCACTGCAGTAAGTCATGGAAGGGAAGAGGTTTCCTTCCTTTGTGAAAGCAAGGAGAGTTGCCCAGTAACCGCTCAGTACTGGCATTGGGTCTTACAGAGACATTTGCATCTGTAAGGGAGGAAAGCAACGATTATTTTATAAGAAAAAAAAAATAGTAAGACCATCTTCTGGATAAGGAGAGATTAGAAGTGCATTTTGGAATGAAAGATCAGATCTGTCTGGACACCTGGGAAACTTCAAAGGAGAGATTAGCTATAAAAGCTTGCATGCTCAGGGAAGATGGAGCCACATGAGGGTGAGCTCTGAGAAGTGCTTCCAAGGGTTTTCTTTTGTTGGAAGCTCTCCATGGGGAAACTCTCCCTTACAGGGAAATTTTCTGACAAAACTCAGATGTAGGTGCTGTCTAGCAGATGCAACCTCAGGCATAAACTATGCACGGAGTATGAAACTGCAATAAGCAGAGAGATGTATAAAGAAGACAGTATAATTAAAGCATTGCTTTCATTTCTTCACCTCTGTCTTTTATGAAGTTGGCTAACTGTGCTGCGTACTTGGGATATTCCAAATAAAATGCTTTTATTTTTGTTCGTTTTAAGTCGGCTCTAAGCCGTAGTAGCACCATTTTAGCTACGGCAGCCAGATGAGAAAGCTTGGCACCACGGGGGTCAGGCGAGGAAGGAGCGTCACGCAATGAGCCTGGCACATGTCTGTAAAATATCGGGGTGCCTGCATGAAAGCAAAGTCTTCAGGGAGTGTGCTGCACCCGCTGCTAGTCGAGACATTATTTTACTCATTTTTTTCCTTGTACTTTAGGAGCACAGTGTGGCCAAACCACTGAGCTGGGGGATATTCTGTGATTTATCTGGATTTGGTTCCAGCAAGTGTGACTTAAAGATGATTAAATGGACTGAGCTTTTGGCCTGATTCTATTATAGTTTCATTACCAAAGTTTGAATTGAATGTAGTAAAAGGCAAGCTCTGCTTTTACCTAGGAGCCTTGTTATGCGAAGAGAGCCATAACCTACAGTTCACAGTTTGTTAGAAAGGGTTTGGTAGGACCTTGAAGTGAAAAAAAATGTGTACACGGGTAGAATCCTATCATGCTGTTTTCTGTTTGAATTCATTCAGCCTAGAAAGGCCGAGACAAGCTGCTGATTGTTTTCTAGCCTGCCTTGTCAAACCTCAGTTTGCATGTGTGCAATGGCATTCTGTTAAAAGCTTTTAGGATTTGCAAGCCTTGCTTGCTTTCCCAGATTTTCCAAAAACAGCTGTCCTTTCCTACTTTCATCAGTATTAGCCAGAATTTACACTTTTGCTGCTTTGATTTGAGTATTATCTTGTGAAGCTGTAAGAATTAATGTAATAAAGTATGTTTGCTTCTTTACTTAAAGGGCTTTTTTAGTTTTATTGGAAAAGGTGTTTGTGCTAATTGCCTGTCAAACCCTAATATTTCATTTTTAGTTCTTCCAATAACCTCCTAAAAATGCTGCAAGTTTCCTCCCTGGGGCAAACATTGGTATCATTGAAACAAATGCTTACTTTCAAGTCAAATAGCAGATCTGTAAAATGATAAATACTGCTTTGCCTCCAGTGTTAGGTGTATGCTGTGGCCTGTCCTCATATATTTGTTTTGGTGCCTAGGATGATAATGTACAGTATCCAAAGAGGGTAAGCAACGTTATTAGGTGCCTATGGTGGGACTTGCAAACCTCTATTGTCCCCATTGCACCATGCACCCCTAGGTTACGATGAGATAACGTCGTAAGCATCTCTTCTGCTAAAACTGTCTTTTATGGCAGTAAAACAGATAGGGATGTGGGCTTCCACCGTGCAGATATTCACTGCAGTGTGCCATTAAGTTGTAGGAGGAGACAATAGCACCCTTTTCTTTTTCTTTTTTTTTTTTTTTTGTATAGGAAGATGAATGCTTGCCAAAACCACTTATATAAATCGATAGCTGCACAGCTATAAATCCTAAGCATTTAGACCAAATTAGTAGTATTTTGATCAGCTCCTGTTGTTTCTTTATAATATTAATCTTTTATCAACTTGTGCAGCCAAATGTTTTATTGAGTCTTTTTGCTTTTCTCCATAATTTGTTTTTAAAAAAGACAGTTAGCATTCATTATTACATACATTCCTACTGCTAGTTGGGGAAGGGAAGGCAAGGCAGCTTTTTTTTATAATTATTTTTCAATTCTTATTGGAGGATATCAGGGAAGTTTGGAAAAATATAAAAGGTCACTTTTTCCCGAAGAATGTGATGCAGTCTGGCAAATTTGCATCTGTACTGTTGCAACATTACCTTAAAGGCAAGTTTATTGGAAGAAAAAAAATAGATGTACATTTTTAAGGCATATTTGATACCTACAGAGGAACTCAAAATGGTCTTCCAGAGGAAGCTAATGGGTAATCACGCTCGTACTAAGGCTCCTTAGTTAAGCTGCTTGGAACTCGACTGGCCTCAGGCACGACTTACTCATCGTATTAAGGGAGGAGGGGGAAAGTCAGTGTACATTTTCATAACCCTGAAAGGAGTCAGAAATTTTTAGGTGTTTCATCTGACCTTGGGGCTAATGCTACTTATTTTGCGCAGTATAATCATAGTTACTGTTCCCCAAGGCAGCAAAGACAAACAGTGCGGAAAGCCTGTGAAGTAGCAAAGGCTGAAGTAGTGAAAGACCCTCATTTTCCTACTTTTTAAGGAAATCTCAGAAATTCATTTTTCAGTCTGTTTTCTTTTATAGAGAGCTATACAGAGGGAGCTTATTTTTTAAATTATTATCTATTTTTGAAGATTACTCTCCCTAACCTCTGGCAGGTTTTGGGTGCAGAACATGGATTTTTAAGTGGATTTCACAGGAACGTATCGATGTATGCCTCAAGTCGTGGAAACAGTGAAAGACATGACTTTAAAAATATGATCCTAAAAATCTCGAGGAGACTTTTTTTTTTTTTTTTTTTATTTGCATCATTTCTGCTTGGAAGCATCTGAAGCTAAAGAAGTTGTGAACTACCCTAAGTCTACGTTTTTCTTTCCTTCTGCGTTTTGCCTAATGTTGCATACATGATGCAGTTAGTAGAATGTAACTTCTTGTGAGGGACAGGCCAAGCTCTCCAGGATGTCATGCTTAAAATCTGGAATGAGATTATTTTTATTGCTGGCAAATGCAGCTAAAGGGCATGGAAGAATTTAGTTGTTCATGATACAACTGTTAGCCAACCTTCCACGTTTCCATCTCCTCATTGAACCAGGCTTGTTTTCTTCATTAAGTTCATATAATAACTTATTTTAAACTTTCTTCAGTCTAGCTTGTAATTAAACTCCATGCTCATAAGATGAAATGTTGGTTGAATCAGGGTTTTGCTAATGCTCCCCCCCTGCCCCTTGCCTGCAAATATTTTTCTGATCTCCGATCAAGGTAGAATTGCCTCTTGATTTTCTGGACTATGAAATGTCTCTTGAAACGCCACAGTTCAGATTATTTTTTTTTTAAATATGTCCCTTCAGTATTTGCAAGAGTATAATTATCTTTTCTGAGGAAGAACCTGGTGAAATAATTGCATTGTAATTTGGAAGTTGATTCCTCTTCTTTGTAGTCTGCTAATCCAGCTGAGAGGCAGCTCACGTTGCACTGAAGGCTTTAGTTTGTATTTCTCTCCAGCTTTTTTTTTGTAACCGCTCACCGTTGATTGCTTTAAATATTGCTTCAGTTCTTTCATTAAGATTTCACTTTGTTTTGCACATGTGCTGTTACAGCTTTCTAGTATTCTTTCTCATATTCCTAAGTAATTTTGAGACCCCAAATGCCTTGCACAGCATGTTGCTGTCCATGTGAGTGCTGCATGCAGGTAGAGGACTTTCCATCAGGTGCTTCACGTTTTCATCAGGTTCCATCAGAAAATCTGATGTAAACACTGTCAAACCACTGGTGGTCCTCTTTGGCGCCATGCTTTAGTCAGCATTGGCTCATTTTAAAGAGGCTGAGACTGTGATTTTTCAGAAGGATGATTGTGACTCTGTTGTCAGGTTTTATTTGTGGACTCAAAGGACCAAACACTAGGTGGATGGAGAGTACGTCAGTGGCGGTGTTCTGATTTTACTCCTGTGACTGAAATCAGAATCTGACCTTGCTTCTTCTACTCTGCTGTCTTTGTCAGAGTAGAGAAATGTTATCTTTGGTAGTCATAGGCCAGAGCTCATCTCTCTGCATTGGAAAGACATTTTTCACTCTGTCAAAAATTTTGCAGGTTTGCAAGCAGGAATAACTGGGATTTTTTGCAGAGAATGTGGGTTTTTTGCAACTGCTGAATTCTCCAGTAGTGACCTAGGGCTGAATGTCTGTTCCTCATGATCTGCTCGGTGTGTGCCAAATATTGGGAACAAGGTAGCAGTTGAAATTAGAAACAACCTTTGTCAGGAAATTTTTCTTCTGTGAGGAACAGAATTGTTGGAAATGCTTCCTCTCCCACGTCTATGTTCACTACAAATTTTAGACTTAACACTGTCCTGAGTTTTCATTTCTTTATGTTTTATTATTAGTAAATGTCTATTCACAGTTGTGAGATGATTTTCCTTTGTGAGTTCATCAACTTGTATTGTTGCACTGCTGTTTTCATGACTGTTGGAGCTAATGTTTCAGGCTCAGGAGGATGTGAACCAGTGAGTAATCCCAGCTCACTATTTGAATTATGTATATAGCTATTGGCTGCCATCTCCCATTTAACAGTGCACTTCCGGATAATGATTCTTCTGATTATAGACTTTTTTGATATATAAAAATGTACTTCTCTGACTAGATCGTAATTAAGCCAGGAAGTAAGTGTGTTTAGTCACTTATGCTGCTCAGATATGTAATGATTTACTATTTGCACTTGTAAACTTGTCTAAGGCCTTCTAATTGAAAGCTGTTCAAGGACACTACGTTTATGACAATCTGTTAATCTCTTGGCATCCTCTGCGCCTCTCACTAGTGCCATTAATGCCTTCCATTATATTCTTGTCGTGTGGTTGTGTGTATCTGTTCTGTCTTCTGCTGGAGTTCAGTTTACCGAGCACGGGTGAGCTAAGTGATTACCTATTACTAGTTAACCTAACACAACTGAACACCAGCTTTATTGAAAGTTCAGCGCTCAGTGAACCTAGGATCTGGAATATGTAAAAGACAACCAGCTCTACGTCAGCAACAGATTCTTATTTTCATTCTGCGTTACCGAAGAGGTACTTAAGGTTGAGGCTGTCCCTTAGGTATTAAAATTCTTGTCTATTTGTTTGATGAAAGGTACAGTGAATTCTTGAATGTGATGTATCTGCCTATTAATAGAAATGTCCTACTAACACAACAAGAGGAGTCCTGAATGCGGAGAAGAGTGGGACAGGAGTGGCTGGTGTTCGAGCAGCTCTGTTCTAGACTCTTCACATTCACGAGTACATGCATGTACAGCTATCTGTGTTTATGCTCTTTAGGCACCAATTAGGTTGATCTTTGTGGCAGTGATAATACTGAGAGCTAGGAAGCAGAAGTACTCTCAGGACCCTCGCCCTCCAGTTGCGTAACGGGGATCTTCAGTTCGTCGCTTCTGCTGCCTCTGCACCCTATATCCTCTGTAAACAAGGGTCATGACCACAATTCTGTCCTGTCAGACCTTTAGGGGTCCACACTGCTTGACATCCTAAGCCTTAACGTGGCAGTGACCAAAGACCTGCGAATCAGTAAAAATCTTAAGTGCAGCTGAATTTTTGATCTCATGACAAATGTCTCAGCCTTGATTTGCAACGCTTAGACTACTTTCCATCTTTCTGTCTGCAGTGTGCCATCTCCCATCCTGCCTATAAAAATGGAAGCGCGTTTCTGCTATTCTTCAGCTAAACTTATTTTACCTTTGATCATCATGTAAATTTCTGCCCAATTCAGGCAGAGCTTTTCAAACGACAATCCACTGAGCAGGGGTTTTCAGTTGCTCTTCATCACAAAGCCTCGCAATCTAGCTCTTTGTTACTGGTGTTCAACTTGCGGGCCACGCTCCCTGTAATGGTTACTTGTTCCCCTATAATTATTCACAGCTCTATTTTGGCTCTTTGTGAGGGAATTTGTCCAAGTATACAGTATACCGCATCTGTTGCAGATGATACTGCAGTTGCTATATCTCCTGCCTCTACGGGTTAAGATCGGTGAGGAGCCATATGAGCACCTTCAGGTGCTTCATTTTTGACCTTGCGAGGTCACAAGTAACAGTGTGAATATCGTTGCCATATCTTGCAAAGTCATTTGGCCATATCCAAGGTTACTCCCTCGGTGCTGTTGTCTTTGTGATTTGTGTGGATCAGATCTAGGAAATAGAAGAGGATTGGGGATTATTTTGCAAGGATTTTAAGCCACGTACCAAGGTACACTTTTTTTAACACTTCCTTGTTTCTCATTTCTGAGTGTACTTGTGGAGCAGCTGCCCAGAACAGCATCAGATTCTCTGTCTTCCAGCCAAATGCTTGAATGTTAATCTCTGGTGTCACTCTCCCTTGCTCCTTGCAGATTCCTGTTTGTTACCACATCCCCCCTTTCCACCAGAGGAAAGGAAAGCATGGTCAGGGCAGACTGTTCTCCACACCTATTTATGTTGTTGCAGAGGTTATAATACTGGGCCTCGCTGCGGTGAGCAGCTACCAGCGCAGTGATGTGCTGGTACCCCATGTGGGATAGTGTTAATGCTATCTCTGCCAGGACACAAGTGTTCCAGGTGGGGTTAGGGCTTGTGAGCCACAATGTGTATGCAACTCCTTTTTCTGAGTGCAAAAATTTCGGGTTTTTAAGTCCAAGTGATACATATATGTCAGGTGGGCTAATAAATTTGGAGTTTGTTTTGTGTTGCAAGTAGCAGGATGTGTAGTTTGGGCTTTTATTAAAAGCCAGGCGCTACAGTGACTGCAGCAATAACAAACTGTTATTGCACTGGGACTTAACTGGTACCTGCTAATATGTTAGCTGGATTTAGAAGAATAAAATTATAGGGGATTTTCACTTTAACAGTGTACAACTGAATAGACGTTGGCTGTTGAGTTGCAAATCCAGTTATAAGACATAGAATTGTACGTAGATCTCGGAAGATCTTCTTTCACTGTTACAGGCTCTAGCATTGCTAATAGGCTTGGACATCCTTTGGCCTTGTTTTAGCCACACCATCTCAACCCCCTTTGCACTCTCTGATCCTTTATTAGCTGTTCCTGTAGAGGAAGTCTTTTAGTTTGATTTTGCAAGTTAAAATATTTCCATGTGACAATTTGTATGAAAACAGTTCAGGTACGTGGTTAACACATACGGCCCCCCTAAAGGTGTTTTCTCTATATAAAGTCCTACAACGATGCTTGTAATGTCCCCTCATCCCACATTGGAGAACTTGCTACACTGTTGTTTTTCAACATGAAGTGTGTCTTTTGCTACTGTTTATTTTGAAATGTTGTATAGTTCAGGGCATTTTAGCTAAAGGTCCCTTCTTTTCTCAGCCTGCTATGGAATAGAGTTGTTTCGCATCTAAGTTCTGGCCTTTTGCAAGTCCTGACTTTTATTTCATTTGCTAATTTTTTTTCAGCCTCTTAGAGCTCCTTCTTCCCTGAAATACACTGAAGATTGATTTATATGAGTTTTTGAATTCTGCCCATAGTTGATAGTCACTATTGCAGGAGTGCTATTCCTATAGATGAGCCTTTTTACTGATACTGAGATAAGTATTGCAATCTCTTTCAACTATACATTAACACAGGTTTGTTCGGGTTTTTTTCTGTTTCATTGATATCTACAGTTGGTTTGACTTTGTGTAATTAAATACACAAATCCTGATAAGTGAGGGCGGGAGTACAGGGTTCGTGACAAATAGTTCTGAAATAAACTGTTAGTTTAGATTGTTATTTTCAAAATTTCTTAAGTGTTGAATCATTTTGTTTCTCATCGGGTTTTGGCTGAGTTAGTTTACCTTCCAAACTATTTTTACCTCTCTGCCTTCTCAATGGTTCAATAAAATAATTTGACTGCTTCTGTAGTGAGAGAAACAGCTGCTTATTACTTTCCAAAAGGGAGGTAATACAAGCAGTCATCAGACAATTTTGAGAGAACTGGAATTGCTTTTGGCCAAGGCTCTAATGCACACTTAAAACCTGTGTTCTTAGAAAAAATGAATGTGCATTACATGGGTTTAGCATCTGATGTTTTCTTTCAGTGTGTTACACCCTTTGAAATCTCCCAGAGTAGCTTCTAAGGTTTGCGTGGAAGCTTTATTGAATGTAAGCTTTGAATTGCTCTGCTCGACATCACTGGATTTTTCTCCCATCCACAAATGCAGGCAGTGCGTGTTTCTCTTACTTTGCAAATCGATGTAGAAAACTTGTCTTTTTGATTTAGACTTCACTAGATGTTGAATTTTATGTCAGTGTTATAAGCTCCAGTGGTGTTTTATCTGCTGATTAGTCTTATAATGTAAAGTGCCTGGTGATGCATTGCATAGAAGATGCTATAAAAATAGTTTATGGTGTGGTAGCAAGGAGAAATGTGGGGAGTGCAGATTCACTTTATTAGACGAGCAGGAGTCCCCAAGCAATCGTTTGTCAACAGTAGTTAAATATTAGTTTATCTTCGATCATTGAACCTTTAATAAACATGTTTTTAGCTGAAGTAAAATGGTTATATTGAAAATAACGTAAAGGGAATTTATCTGTTTGTGTCAGCTCTATCTATTGAGAGAAAAAATTTGAATGTGTATCTAATTTTCACACTAAATACCTTTTCCAATAATGGTGCTGAGGAAAATAAAAAAAACAGTCTGTCTCAGTGTTATATGAACAAAGTCCTTTCCTGTGACAAAAGCAGCTGAAGTTAAAGGTGTTTAATTCCTTCTGTATGTGTGTATTATATTTAACAGTAATTAAGCACAATCATTCTCTATAGAGAGATCCTGTTAACTGCAAACATGATTGTTTCTTAAAGCTATTTTTCAAGTGCAGTCTATCATATTGTGGCCTATCTGGTAGTGGTTAGCTTGTTTTCCAGCCTTGTTTGACCGTGGCCCCGGCCTCTGAGAGCCCTGGTAGGGGACATTGCTATTACCATCTTAGCTTTATAAATGGGGAACAGAAGACTTCGGTTAAAGCTGTCCGAGCATCTGAACTCACACGTGCTTGGTTTTCTTGATGGACTTCAAAAGTACTACCAGAATTCCTAAATCTTGGAATAAAGCTTGTTCTAAAACCTTTTAAACATTAGCAGTAATTTTTACAAATCGCTACCTGTGTGACCGCACTGCAACAGCTTGGGTCGAGGCTAGAGCTCTGTGCGGGAGACACACACGTTGCCTATGTGTGTTAGCTTCTGCTGAACTTCACTGATGTCTTATGTTAGCTCCAGTGTGGGTTTTGTGTGAATTTTTTTTTTTCAGAGAACATTAATGGCACGTAATTGTTAGGTAGAGATAAAAGGATTGTCTTGGGGTGGTTTTGTCTGCTTGCGTTGTAGGGACAGTTTTGCTCATCCGCTACTGCCGAAGTCAGTGAAATTAAAGGAAATTGGCTTTCAGGAAGAGAAATGCGTGCATTAACTCTGTTTTTCAAAATATAGGGAGATGTGCTTTGTGCGTAATTAGATAACCAGCACTTGTGGCTGTGACATCTGATCTTTGTATCAAAGATGTAATATGAGACTGCAAAATAATTAGCATTTTAAAAGTAAAGATTAATGTGGAGAACAGCAACCTTCTGTCTTTTCTCATGTGCGTATTGAACTCTGAATAGGACTGTGGAAATGTAATTGTGACAAGCTTATAGAGTATTCTGATATTACAAACTAGCCTCAAAATTATTCCATGAATCATATTTGAGTATTGATTTCAATAAAACGGGTCCCAAAGCTGAAATTTTTCAGGTGCCGCGCGTGCCAAGTTTCCGTCGTTCGAAAGGTGAAATGCAAAGCGGTGCGCAGGCTGTCGCGGCATCTGCAGAGACGGGGGAGTCTCGCTGGTGCTTAAAGCGAGACGCTAAGGGCAGCTCCACCTCCTCCTCCGCAGGGAGCAAAAGTGCCAAACAGTTGCTGGTTCCAGTGGACGTTAGGCGTGCACGTCCTTTGAAAACCTCTTACTGGCGTTCGCTTACATACTTTCAGAAATAAATGTGTAAATTTTTTCCTACTCAGTTGCCATGCCGCCAACTGACAAGTGGTTTTCCGTCAGCTGAGATACAGGATTTCTCTCCTTGGGTCTATTGTTGTAGCTGTTATTACTGATTTACCTTCAGAAGCAGTTGTGCTTCTAATTAGCTTAATGGAAAGGCATTAAAACAATTCTCCCTTGCAATTCCAGATATCTAAGGAGGGTGGCAAGTAGAGTGGGGGAAACAATGCTGCATTACTTTCATACAAGAGCCATTTAAAGATAACTTCTGCTGAGGGCTTTTAATGACATGGCAAGTATTTCATAGGACTGGTTTATATTGTAGATGCCTAGTTAATGAAAAATAAAAATGTGCCTGTTAATAATTAAAAGGAAAAGACTTGCTGCAAGCTACCAAAATCTACAGGAGAACAGTTGAGAAATGTTGAAAATTGTGAGAAGAAATATAATAATGTGAAAAATAGGAACAGGGTGGAAAAAAGCCACTGTATCGTATAAGTAGGCTCTGGTGAGGTTAAAGAAAGAAAAAAATATTAGTCCTCTTGCTGTATCAGTTCTGTTATGTAAAATACAGAAATTGTGTATGCATTATTCATGTAAAACTATGCAAGTTTCAAATTCTGTTTTTGTGAATTGGCTTCAAATTCTAAGAATTTTAGTGCAATATAAACAGGTTTTTTCCTGTTTCCAAAGGGAGGATGAGTAATAGGTGTTATTAATGAAACAAAAAAACAATTTTGTGAGTGTTCAAATTGATCAGTTATCATTTTCTTAAAATAACAATCTCTAACGGAAATTCAGCGCAAGCCCTCCTGAGTGGCATTGTTATAATAATTGAATATCAGAGTTAATGAAATATTCAAAAGGTTCCCTTCCTCGTTTTCTCTCTTGCCTGTCTGTTAGCGAGATCAGCAGTTAATGAATCTTGAGGTAGCACAATTGTTCTGTTACCCTCTCAATATATATGGACTTCCAGCAGAAAGGAAATTTTTAAACCTACAATTTAATATCTTTTCATTGTCTAAGAGCTGTCTCTTGCTAAAAAATATTATTTCTATGTATTGAAAGGCTTAGAAATGAAATATGGTAATAAAGGAATATCTGATTCGTTATCGAGAGAACAATTTAATGTGGGGGGATCAGAAAATGTATGATTCATATTAAAACGTAGTTTTCAGTTGAATCCGTAACAAATTTTCCTGTTCTATTTTTGCAGTAAAAAAAAAAAAAAAAAAAAAAAAAATTGGAACAACTANAAAAAAAAAAAAAAAAAAAAAGATTGTGACTACTATTAAATGTGTGCTTGCAAGGCAAAAGAGGAGGAAGTTTTGTAATGGACGCGGATCCTCGGGGCCGAATCGGCAAGCCAGGCTGTGGGATTTCTAAGGGTACATTTGTGTAGTTCCTTATTATTCAGTTTACAGCAGTAACTGCTCTCCCTACGAAAAGCGTCGGACACCACATAGACACCCTTTGTAGCACAAATCCTGTCCTGCAGGTCTCAAACTTAAGAAAGGAAAAAACAGGATGAGAAAAGAGAAAAAAGCACTTCTCCTTCTTTTTGTCCTGCTACATCTGTGACAGTTTAGGAGCTCCAGTGAGCTCAGGGAGGGATTTGGGAGCTGCAGTGGGGTTTCCTGCATCCCAGTGCCAGGGTGTGTGGGTCCGTCTGTAGGGCAGGGTACAAGGGCAGCACCAAGTAAAGTAACTTGAGTTCCTCGTGGGATTAGTCCAGTGTTCTTCATCAGCTTATCTATGAGACAAGGGGAAGCGATTGGCGCCTTTGGTTTTGTTGTTGTTGTTGTTGGTTTTTTTTAAATACTTGATGTCCAAGTTGTCTTGGCGTATTATTGTCATCTCACTGCA
This sequence comes from Scopus umbretta, assembly GCA_013400535.1. Taxonomy (NCBI): domain Eukaryota; kingdom Metazoa; phylum Chordata; class Aves; order Pelecaniformes; family Scopidae; genus Scopus; species Scopus umbretta. The sequence continues at coordinate 103,955 of VZTL01018253.1, forward strand.
CCACCCAATTCTCTCACGTTGGATCTCTCCAGGCAGATTGATGACATAGGCCTGTTCTAATCTTCACTAACAATCACAGGATCTCTGATATTTACTGCCGCTGTTAAATACATGTCCTGATGAGACTTCTGTCCTGCCATTCACAAGACTGATTTGTGCCCTGATTTCCGCGGCAGCAGGACTCCTGGAGCTACTCTAGAGAAGCCACCAAGCTAAGTTGTGCTAGTTGTGTCATCATCTTTATTACTTAGAAGAAAAGCATTTTTCTTCAGGAAGCGTTTGCTGTTTCTCCTTTATCGATAGAAGGCACTTCTTACGTGCTGTTCCTCTCATAACGCTTTCTCTGTCATGTCATCAGTCAAGTGGAGGAACAAAAGCACAAGCTGATCTCAATGAAGCAGAAAAGAAAACCTTGCCCCTTTCCTCCAGTCAGGTTTGTTTAAATAGTTCTGCCTTTTCAGCTGTTTGTTATTGCCTTGCTGCAAGCGGCCGCGCGGTTGTCTCTATGCTATTAAGGACCGCGAGCCTACAGCGAGCGCTGACCACTGCTACCAGCCCAGGAAGGCAGCACAGGGAACCTGTGCTCAGACCTTGCTGAAGGCCAGGGGATTACATTTACGGCCAAGAAATCTGAGTACTAAGGGGAACAGTGGGGCAGGCTGACCCTCAGGTGCTGAAGCCTTGTTGTACCTGCCAGGGCTTCCCTACGTCATCTCAGGGAAGATGACTGTAACTCTGTGGAAGATCAAGTGAATTAAAGCTACGCTTGGGTGACAGATGTGGCACAGAAATATGTGCATGTCTTCAGGATCACAGAGCTAATGTAGTGCTATGAGAATTTTAGGCACGGTAGGGAAATTTTGCCCTAAAAATAGCCTTGTAATCGTGTTCTTTGCGATAAAAGCTTGTATGAAGCTACTAATCTTGTTCAATGGAGATTGGTGACAAAAATTTAAAAATCTTTCTGAGCCCTTATGCAAATTTAAAATAGTTCAAACTTTTAGAGAACACATAACATGTTAATAGAAGATTTATAAATAAAAATTTTGCCTCTCTTTCTCTTTGGAGAGATTATAGATGCTTTTTGATGTGGGTGTCTGAAGTTGGACACCTATAGGAGCAGCCTAGTTTTCAGAGGGGCTGAGCACCTACCTTTCCCACTGAATATTAAGGGACTATCAGAAGTCCCATTAAGAGGCACTAAGATTTTTAAGGAGCTCTTACTGAAATGTGCTTGGTAAAATGGTTGTAAGAATGGCTCGATCTCTAGGGTGAGCAGCTGGACTCACATTTCTCTATTCAGTGACTACGTAAGCATCTAGCAGCGCCTTGGGGTATATACAGTTCTCAGACCTATGTAAATCCCATCAGTCTTTAAGCGCTACATATACAAAATGAATCTTAGGTAATTTGTCCCTTGTAGAACCCAAATCAGTGAAGAGCCATGAATTGGTGAATGCCCCTCATTATTTCCAAGCTTGTTTTTAATGATTCTGATTTGTCTAAATATTTTCGTTATGTCTGTACATTTACTGTAACAGGATCTGAATTTCCAGCTAGCAACAAGAAACCTGAAATTGTCATGACACAGTAACTTAGTTTTAAGCAACAACCACTTGGTATAAGCTAATGTTTTAAGGTACAGTAAAAGAATGTGGATAAAGAAACCCCACGGAAAACAAGTGTTTTGATATACCTCTCTAATCCAGCTGTGTGAACAAATAATATGTCTTCTACTTGGCAAAGCTGGCAATTGAAAAACATACTTGAGAATGGGGATTTACAGCAAGATGACAATTTAATGACTTTTTATGATTTCAGGAGGTTTTCCCCTATTCCTGATTATTACCAGAAGTACTATAGTAAACAGAAATTGTTTGCCTAATAATTGCTAACGCATATTTTATAAACTTCTTCAATAACTTTCTCACTTTCTAAACCCAGCGTCATTTAACGCCAAGCATCTAAATCTTAAAATAAGCTGACAAGACTGGTTGTTTGTCACAGCTAGTACAAAAATGAACAATACAAGGAGGAAGACATTCTTCAAGTAATGCATTCAGTTGGATAACTGAAATGCATAGTGCTGCTTGCCTATTTCAGAATATTTTAAACATGGGTTTTAGATGAGTTAAACTAATGGATAAAAGATGAGAAATGGTGAGAAAGGCTCTATAGAACAGGAATTTGTAGAAGCAGACTTTTAATGCGGTCATTGTAGTTTCAGGGTCTCTTGTATGTTTGATATGTTTTTTGAGAAAGAAAAGATCAGGCAAAAATACTGGTAGTAGCATTTACAAGACTGTTGCCATCCTGTCATAATCCATGTCTTCAGGTATTGGTGAGTATCAATGTCACCTACGGATGAGGGGCCCAACTAAAGAAATCAGTGCATTTGTCAAGCTGCTGAAAAGTTGGAGACGTCACCCTATTGACTGCAGCAGTTTTTTGCCCCTCTCCTTGTAGATGATCAATAACACAGCCTAGCATTTGCCAAATGCCGGTGACCCCATCATCCAAATGAAACGAGCTTTGCTCTTGTTTGTGTGGATTGTGGTAACGTAAGCCAGGCTGCAGTCAGATGTTATGAGAGCATTGGTCTGGGTGCTTGGGTAAAGGCCTACACAAGTGTATTTCTCCATGGCAGGGCTCGGAAGGGCTTAGTACATGCTCTGTAACAGAGAGAAACCAAATTCTCTCATCGCTTTAGGAGCCTTGAGGAAAAAGTTAGACAAGCCTTTAGATGGATCTGTAGGTCTCGGACAGGACAAGAGCCCAGCAGCCGTTGTGGCCGGCTCGTCTCTGGCCCTGGCTCAGCGGCCACCAAGCTGCTGCTGCTCCCTTTTAGCTCTGGCATGTGACTCTTGACTGCCGGGCTGCCCTGAGCCCTATTCCCTTTCCTCTTGAGCTGTTGAGCGCACAAGAAGCTTGCTTTCCCTGTCTTTGTCATAAGCAAAATGTGAGATACCATCCTTGGTTTGGGGCAAGGCAGCTCTTTTTTGGAAAAATTCTTCATGGGCCCTGCAATTCCAATCTCTAGTTTTCCCTCAACATTGTCAAGAACAGATGAAAGACTGATGATTACTCAGTTAATCGCCAGGTGACTTACAAGCCCTTCTGCTTGTCTCCTTTCACCTGGTCACCTCTTTTCTGGGATCCTGAGTATCAGAGGGAGAATAACAACTCACCTTGTGACAGTCCAAAAATCTGTGTGTGTTTCCTGACCAGCCGAATGTCCCAGTTAGCAAAACCATCACAGCCATGTATGTACTGAAATGTGTCCCTGACTTAAAGTGTATTAACAGCTCTGTTCACCTCAGTCTGGCAATTCCAGGATCGGGACTGCTTTTTTTTTTTAAGTCTCAGCAATCGCGAAATTTAAATTCATAGTGAAAATTAGAATGAAAATAAAAGAAAATATAGGGTTTTTTTAAAGTTTCCAGCAATGGTGGAAAGTGTAGTTAGCGATGCGCTGATCAAAAGCCAAATTTAAAAGTGAATGCAAGTAAGAGGCAATGAAAATTGAGGACAATTCTCATGTTTATCCTAGATAGCTACAGCAATTACTGTGGTGCCTTTAATACTAGCAGAGAGGGCCAGTACCACTTTCAGCTAAATAAAAGAAACCACAACAATGGGTGACTACTGATGCAGCGCACTCATGGAAAAATTGCATTTTGAAAGGTGTAACAAAAGCTTTATAGACTGGAGGTTTTATTTAATAGTAAAAGTTATTGCTGCTTCTTTAGAAAGTTCCCTCCAAGTGAGAGATAGTATTTTTAGCCTGTGACTTTGAAAGGCATGCTGTGTGTCACTTTTAAACCCACCTGACAAAAATTATCCTAAATACCCATTTCTTCCACATACTTATGTGCATTTAGTTCAGTGACCCTCAGCCTGAGAGTTTAGAACCGGAATTATATGTGGACCTGCCTCTCCATGTTGAAGGATTACATGACACTGAGCCTTCCTGAGACTGAATATGCAGACACTTGCATTAAATGAGTATCTGATGGAGTTCAGAATCATTGCTGCTGATGTGGATGGAAATTATCAATGAGTTTCTGAAGAAATAAGGAAAAGACAAGAGAAATTTCTGGCTGGGTAAATAACAATTGGAACTAGAAATTTGGACCATGATTTTATGCCTATAAATATTAGATCTATGCATTACTGCATCAAACGGAAGTACAGATTTTATCTCATGTGATGTAGACATGATCAAATTACCTGAAGCATGTGATACGGAGCTTATGATAGCTTAAATTATTAGGAATGAGGATGAAAACACAGATAATTCCTAATATGGCTTAATGCCTTCTGTGGGACTGTTAATCCATCAAAACAATTTTTGACTAGTGTGCTCTTGTAGAGTAAATTTATTTCAGTCGATCTTTGCATCATGGAATTGGAGACTTTTTTAACTTAATGCTGGGTATTCAAAAGTGGGACTTTCTGTATTGCTCCACAGCTCTCGGGGATCTGTCTACTCAAACTCATTGTCAGATGGGCTCTGTTGCAGGGTTGTCTATCTTGGGACAAGGTCTATACATCGTAATTAACTGAAAGTGACCCCCCCACATTTGGTAGAACTGTGCTGTGTGACTGAAAATCATTAAAAGAAGCAAATGTGGGCTTCTAGTACTATATTAAGGGAGGAACCAAAATTTCTAGGTATATTAGGAGTGGAAAAAGGCTTAAACGAACAGACGTGTAGCATTACTACTGTGAAGAGCATTAGTGAGAATGATTAAATTGTCCATTTCTGCTGTCTGCACACAGAAAAAGCTGATGCAAATTCAAAACCAAAAGAAATAGAACTGTTTTGTTGTTGTTTTTTTTTTTTTTTAATTTAATTGAAATACCTTGAGTTTTATCTGGTTTATCAATATTTATTTGGCTTTGCCCTAATTTTTCTTCAGATTGCAAAATTGCTAAGAAAAAATACAAATGTAGTTCAATTTTTAATCCCTCATTACTGGCATTATTTTGGTTTGTATCCTAAGATCTGAGCCAGATTGTCCCAGTTGAATGTCAACGTTTGGTCAGTGGCAGAAGTGCTTTAAGTCCTTTTTTCACTTGTCTGACAAAGGAGCAAAGAAGTTCCGGGAAAGCTAGGGAAATCCACTTGGTATACTATGAAAGTGAATATGCTAAAGGTAAATAACTGAAAATCCTACAGGGAGGAGTCAGGAGAGAACACTAGGTACATAAAAATATCTAAAGTTTCAGAAAGACTAACGGTGCCTGAAAAGGCATAAGGTAAGTTTTACAAGCTAATGTGAGTAATCCTCAGATTTGTAAGCGCCACATTGATGTCCACAGCTTAGAGGAATCTTTGTAACTTCTAAAATGCGGAATTGGCTGCTAGGTTGCAGAAAATGGAAATAAAATTTGTTGCCCTTTTTAATGTTGTTATTAAATATCCTTGGCTTTTTGCCTATCTCCTCTTAAACCACACTAAATGGAGCTTAGAGTTATATAGTCATAGTTGAATATCCTTTCGTTAATGCATACATTTGAGGCTCAGATTTTGCTTCTTGGTGAGCTGTATGTCATGTGCATTTGTCTCTGTGACATCATTAAAGTAACATGAACATGTATCGGCTTGATAGAAAGTATATTAGAAATCAGCGTCGGTATGTTAATTAACTTTTAAAAAAATTAATCAGCGCTTAGTCTCATGATAATTTTATGTAAAGTCAAATTCTTGTATCTTTTAAAATGCTTTCCTTAATATATTCATGCTTATTGAAATTGTCTATTGTCCTGCATCATACTTTGGCCAAGGAATCTTCCAAGGGTCCTACAAGCCAGCAGCCAATTATTCTTTTACATTACTTTATCAATAATACATAAACTTTATATTTTAATTTTCCCTGGCAAATATCAAACCATTATTACTAAGGACATTGGACATGCGTGTATATGTGTGTATCTCCTCATGTCCGGCTCGGTGCATACAGGGGTAAGACTGCACTGTTTACGATGCCCACTTAGACGTGAAAAGGAAGAAGCTGGTCTTGGTAGCGTGAGGCCAAACACCCAGGTCGGCCATTTCTTCGGTCCCTTGGGGAGGCAGGCATAGCAGTGAAGGGCCACGGATCGGAGGGCACAACCCACCTTGGATCTGCAGATCTCTTCAGAATCTTGTTTGACATCAACTCTTTTTCTTTACAAAAACCTCAAACAAAACCTAAATACTTTTGATTTCTTTTTTTCTTCAAGGGCACCTGTGTTTTAGTGTATCTACTGTCTCTAAGTTCACTTAAGAGCTGCTGGTTCTAGATAAACATAAGTATACAAAATGCAAATATACAAATAATCAGAATGCAACTGCAGACACAGCGTGTTGCAGAGTCCACAGCAAACGTTTGCTGACACGATTTAGAAGTTGTCCAGGGTGGCATGTGTTGAGTAGGATGGAGAAAACCTGTTCATTTCTAAACATAGCCCTACCTGGGTTGTTTGTTTGTTTGTTTGTTTTAACAGAGTGGAGCATGGTTCTGTTCTGAACAAGGCACAATCCATTTTATTATTTATCTAATAATTGTTTGGTATGGTTTTTCATGATTAATGCTAACCTGCAGTCTTTCTGTACTGTGTGACATAGCATCACCTTTGGATCTTGAGTGCCACTGAATGCTTGAGTGCCTGCTTTCTAGTAAGTGGGAAAGGAAGGAGGACTTTTTGAAAACAACCCAGGCGTTTTTTACAATATGGAAATAATTGCAGGCGGCTAATCTAATTGACAATCCAGTATTTGCTGCTAAAATGCAAAAATCAAAGTAAGATTCAGAGTAAGACATACAGCTTAGTCCTTATCTTACTATAGTTATTGGTTTATGGGATTATTTATAATTCAGCTTGCGTGTTTGTTTAAGGTAGAGTTTCATATTGCTGTGTGAGGCTGTGAACCGGGTTTCCGTTGTGCTATACTGCTTATACTCAGGACCTTACAAAACTTTTCATCACCTTTAACCTAGATGACAGTGCTGGGCATTCATTACATGGCTGCCTAAGCACTTTCTTTTTATATCAAAATGATTTATATGTTCTGTACTTTTCCCATTTCCTCTTTGGAGAATGCCAGAAAAGGAAGACCAGTGCAACAGTCATTGTGATTGATACTATGCTTTTGAAGACAGATGGGAATTATTTAATGCTAGGGGACTTTCCAATTAGTTCTCTATCCTACCCGTGTTTAGAATTATCAGTTAATTTTGTATGCTGAGTTAGTTCAGCAGTTCCTGTCTCAGGCACATGTAGCAGCACCAAGAACTGAGAAGCTGATATCAAATACTTTTCAGCTGATGGTCGTATCACCTAAAGTAGAGTGGTTTTCCAGATTCAGGAGTGACTCTTAATATTTAAAATGTTTTACGTCCGTATAGGGCTACTAACCTTGAGGAAATTTCTCCCAAGTCAAGCCGTTAGAAGTGACCTTATTTTACTAGCTGATTTTCCATTCTCTGTGGGGAAACAAAACTAAATGTGATTGATATTCTGTCCTCATTGTTCTACCCCAAAATGTAGCAAATAAAGTTGAAACACACAGAAGCAGAGGTTTTAATAGCTGGTAGGTGGCCAGAGACTCTCCAGTCACAGGGCTTCTGAAATGCGGCACTCCAACACCCGAAGCCCAGAGTATGGAAAATCCCAAGATATTTCAAGGCAGTTGTGCTCTTTGGGTTTCCCCAGAAACAGCGCCTCCTGAAGTCACCATTTTAACAAATGTGTTGAGTGGTGAGTCTGATGCTAGAAAATAATTGCCCTGCTTTTTAAGAGGAGGAATAAGACTACTGTAAGTGAAGACTGAAAATCTGCAACAGTTTTTAAGCCAGACAGAGGCCTGCACAGGCAGTAGTGAATATTGCTTCATGGTAAACAGAACACGCAAGGTTTTCTCTCTAATGATAGCCCAATAGTTTGCAGAGTTTCCTCCTCTCCAGCTCTACACGATGATAACTTTCAGTCACCTGACGAGAGCATGTAATTTTAAGAATCTGGCAACTTGTCATTGTGGAAGTGTGTAGAGCTTTGAAAAAACCTGAGTACTGGAGCAACATCCCAGCTTTACATGCTTTACTGGGAGATCGTATGCTATTCTACTGGTTTTGTAACATTCCTCTCAGTGAAAAAGCTTAGCTTGTACTGCATTATCATTATTATCTCTCTTTCAGGTTTACAGTGGCAGAGATGATAGTTTGAGTAAAACATTTCTGTAGAAATACCCCTTCCTGTAGAAGCATATTTAGCAACAGTGGTTTTGTTTGCCTGTAATGTACATTTCTGCAAATAACCAGAAGAATGTCACACGCTCCTGCACTTACTCAAGAAATGAAACTACTGTTCATTAGGAACAATGCAATTCTATGTAAGAGGTATTTCTAGTATTTGTGATCAATAATAGTGATTACTCTGTTTCACTGCTGTGTAGCCATTCTGAAGAGAGATGTTTGCCTTTTGCGTGAGCACAGAAATATGAACGCCGCTGATAAATTCTCTCTTTATTTTCCCTAGGCAATATGTCATTTATATGTAGGTATAGATTGTGAGAATTAATTACTTTTTCTTACTTTCTACTGATCAAAGTAAAAAGACTGACAGGCAATGTGCAAAGGAATTTATTGGTCTTATTTCCTACATTAGATTCACTGCTATCCTTCACTTTATTAGAGCGGTCTCAAGCAACAAATAATATTAAATCATTAAATTCTCATTAGTGAGTAGATTGTTGTGAAAAATCTCACGTTTCTTTAAGGGAGAGGGAGAATAAGGGATGTACGAGTCTAGAAATCCCAGTGAAATAAATTCCTTAAAAAAAGAATGCTTCTGCAATTCTAATGAATGAGCTTATCAAGTGTCACCTACACTTGCGTAGGTACTCAAGATTAATTATTTTTAGCCAATCTTTTCTTTTTTTTTTTCCTTGCAAACATTCATTTTTCTTTTGTTCAGCTAATCAGGTAACAAGTACCTGCCCATTGTTATCTCTGTGTTAACTTGAATGTTGCACCGTAATTGAACTCTTTCGTTAACCTTATCACACAAAGAATTTAAGTGAATTGAAAATTTCTTACATCTTCATAACCCATTACTTATCTTTCATTGCTTAGGAGGTAAAATAGACCAATTGAACTCAACTCACCTAGAAGATCTATAAAATACTAGTACTCTGAAAATTGCTAGTTTAGTCTATTCAGATTCCCACTTATTATGCAGACGTACTCATTTTACATGCAACTCATCCTACTGTCCAACCATTTTCATACCACTCCATCTATGCTGTTGTTGCTTGGAATCTAATTTTCAAGCTTCTTGCATCAGGGACTGTAGGCTGACTCCAGCTCTCTCAACTCCAATGGGAATTGCGTCATGGGTTCCTGTAGGTCAGGAATGACTTCGTAACCTTTACTATTTTTGTTGTCTTGGCAAATAGCATCCTGTGTTGTAGAACCCCTGATTACCAATGTAATCTCGATAACGCTATACCAATACGTAGAAATGTATATGCTTTTGGTGTACATCTAAGGTCATAACTTACATCTACCACACTGATACGAGGGCACCTGCCCCATGATAATCAACACAGTCTCTGATTTATTTGCATATTTGGGTATGGCAGCCATTGCTAAAATGCTTTTTTCTTATGCTACTTATCATAAACAGACTCAGTGTGGTGAGGATTCCTGACATTCATCCTGCATTCGCTGTGTCTTATACCTGGATTTTATTTTCATGCATTTGAAGATAGCTTGCCTTTACAATAATTTAAAAAAAAAGTTACAACAGAGAAAATGGTTTTGTGCTTTCATTGGTATTAGTTCATATTTGGAGCCTGAGAGAGGTTTTTTTTCTTGTGCTGCGTTGTGACTGAGATGGGACATCAGCCCCTGGATACTATATGTTTAGGCAGCTGCTTAATAGTTGTCCTTAAAACCATAACTAATGCTGTCAGTTTTTCAGAACACCTCCTCCTCTTCCACAGCACTGCAGTGTATTTACTCCTACAAATCCTTCCTGTTTCTTCAGCTCCTAGTGCTCAATGTCAGTGCCTGGTAAAGCAGTCTGAGCGGTCTGCAAAATAGAATTTTTAAACCCATGCAGCTAGATGATTATTCTCTTGTTTTTATTTATTAGAACTCTCCACATCCTACTTTGGGTTAGTGGAGAAAGTCAAGCAGTAAAGGTCCAGGGCCCTTTTTTCATCATCTGTCTGTCTCCAACTACCTAATCAGGATCTGGCTGCAGAATTGCCCTCTAGAGCTTTACTTTAATCTGATAACGGAGGTTTACAGAGAGCCGTGCCTATCCTCCCGTAGCTGCAGGGGAGAAAGAAGAAGCAGCCGAGCCGCACTCTTGGTGCTGCAGAGCTGCTCGAGCCTTTCCGAGGGTTCATGGGCGATTACAGGTGCGATGCCAGGTATCAGATTCTGACTTAAAGAGAATCAGGGAATTGATTTTAGTAGCTAAAGGTTTCTAATAGTACCCTAGGACTTTTAACAGAGCACTGGAGGTAAACTGTTAGGGTTGGTGTGCTATAGGTTATTACATTCTGGCTATTTAAATTGGTTATACCTGTCTTGGGCTGTGAACACCCAGAACAGCTATGGCACGTTTCCAATGCTTTCCTGGCTCAGGGTCTTGCTTGCAGGGTGCTGTCACCGCTGGTTTTGTTTTAATCCACGGGAGGTTAGGTCTGGATGTCTAGACTGCGTGTCAGTGTTGGAAATGTAGTCCTTCTCCTTGTATGTTTTAACATATCCTTTTTCGTACGACAATCATCCAATATAATCCCGTTCCCATCCGATCACATTCAGCTTCTCTCTGTTTGTACCGTCTCTTCTCTTTGCACGTTTGCACTTGCCTAATGTCACTCGCAATCGCAAGCAGGCTCATGTGGCCTCAGCACTCATACACCTCCCAAATCCACATGTTCCCAGTGGTGCTCGTCTCCGAAACGGTCGTGATTGGATGCCAGGACGTATCCTAGGAGATGCTCTCGGCCTCCCAAAGCCTTGCAGTTTACATTATTAATGGCTGGGTTGTGGTTTGGGATGTTCATACCAACAGAGATCATGCAGGTCCCAATTATTTTTGCACTTGTCTCACCAATTCCCTTTTACCACTCTAAGTCAGAAATTTTCTAAAGAGAAGCAAAAGCATAGGAGCAGTTTTCTGTTCCTCGACAGGTATTTGAGGGGGGAAAAGATTTAACAAAGCTTTATATCGGCAAGCACTAAATGGAAATCAATTAATTAGAACTGGTGCTTTAAAAAGGGATATTTTCAATGCCTCATCACTTTATATCAGGCAGATATATGATTTTGAATCATAGGCTGAAATCATATCATCCTAAATTCCATTTAGGTCTAACTTTATATAACTGAAATGTTGTCAAATTGAAGACAGATGATGATTCTTTTTTTTACCCTTTCCTTTCTCTTCCTTTTGCCTCCTCTTTCTGTTTTTTTCAGGGAATGGATTATGTCACTTCTTTTTTTTAAAGGTCTGTTTCTTTTAGTGAGTCCGACTGCTGCTGCCTTTGTTTTGTGTATTACGGCCTCCTACAGGAAATGTATAATTGATTGTCAAAATAGCAGTGGACAAGAAATTGTTCAGAGTCAATTTATTCACATTGAAATAGCTTGTGTGTCTACCCCTTGTTTCACAGGATCTCCTCTTTGCTTTATTCCTGATGTTCGTTATGTCAGACAAATGCTCGTGTACTGAATAGAGGTAATTAAAGAGCAGGTCTGTCATGTCACGGCAGTGTTTTTTATATTCACAGAAAGCACTTACTTCTACTTGCTTTAAGAAAATACTGTGCCTGCTCTAAAGCTACTCAGATTGCTTCATGGTTTTATATCAGCTGCAAGTTTCCCTTTGGCTGCTCCAAACCATGGAAATTGAAATAAGTACTTCTGTTAATGTGACAAGCTGTGATAATACAAGATGAAAGTGCCTCGCATTATGCTGTCCACCCCAGCCAATGTCTGTTTCTGCCTTTCCTTGTAAAAATCTCCCACTCCATTATAGCCGGGCATTTGTAACTACCAGATTATAGCAAATTCATTTGTTTGCCGATTTGTATGTCCGGACGGCAAGGAACCACCGTCCAGCAGTTTAAGTTGTACCGTGTCACAAACAAGGACTTATTCCCTTGTTGGAAGTGCCTGGATATCTTGGTTTTGCAGATCGCCCTTCCCATGCTGTTTGCCGTCGTGTAAATAGGACAGGTACATCCCAGCTGCGTTCAGATAAAGTTCCCCCCAGCCTGGCACTGAGGGATGGATGAAGCAGGTTCATCGCCAGCTCGCTGCCTGTGCGGGGAGAGGGAAGAGCGTGCGTGGCGGGTTCCCTTTGCAGCGTGGAGGGTGCGCTTGGCTCCAGCTTGGCTCCCGCAGGGTGCCTGCTGCGCGCTCCAGCATTCAGGAGCATAGGAACGTGCCTGAGCTCAGCGGGAGCCCTCGCTCCTCTCAAAGGCCAAACGCCGCTGTTGGGGAGGACAGAGGTTCCCGACTCCGTTTCGGCTGCCGTGGCGGCTCCGCGGGTTCCCATGGTGCCGGTCAGTAGCGCGGGCAGCCCTACTCCTTCACATCAGTACGTGCTGGTTAGAACAAAACCAGAGGGGATTATAAGATGGCGGAGCGCTGTGTTCCACCGAGCAGCGATGTTCCACAGCGCTGTCTTCGCCTCTAAATAACACCGGTGAAAGTGGCATCACACAGACCTTGTTAAAAAGGGGGGGGGGGAATAACCACCCAAAAAAAAGGTTCAGGATCTGACACACCTGTAGCTCAGTGTTGCAAAGCATTTTAGCATCTCTTGTGAAGTGCTGGCTGCTCTCAATTCTCACTTACTTTAATGGACATTCGAGGCACTTAGCACCTTGCAGGGGGCATTCAGCACTGTTTAGCGTTGGTCCCTTCCTAGGTCTTCACTTATGAAATAACTAGCTCTGCAAAGCAGAATAAAAGTTTATTTTGACAACCCGCTGTGATGTATGGCTCCAATTACTGAAATCTCCAGACTCGTGTTGGTTCTGGAATTTATTTTTTTTTTTT